>CBVK0101777827.1:4083-46783 GCA_900067695.1 Picea abies | reverse complement strand
AAATATCTCTGTAATATTTTCTTTTGCATTAATAAATTGCTCCAAGTGGCCATGTTCATTGGGGCCATGGATGCTTCCCCACAAGGGTTTTACCACATTAAAAAATTGATGTATTTATCATTGATCTGGTTATGTTAGTGGTTATTGAAGGTGCTCATCCTTTGTTGGAATACATGTGTTTTCAAACATGGTATCATAGCACATTTGAAGACCCTCTCCCATTGTAGATCGAGATCACGAAGTTGTGTTTCCACATCTATGGTTTCTACAATTTTCATACATTTTAGGACTAAGAGGATTGTTCCATTGTGTTTGGAGCACTCATTTCAGATAGGAATTCATTTTGTTTCACTCGAAAAGGTTTATGTTTTCTCAAGATACATCCATTTCAATCATATCTAGAGGTATAAAGCATGAATATGCCCTTCTAAATTTTTACAGAGATAATATTTCGTTTTTCTATTTTTTATTTCTAGGTTTCTAGTCTTTTCAATATACGTAAACTCTTTTCCATGCACTTTGTATAATATCAAAAAATAAAAAATAGAGTGGAAAGGTTTTTCATGTCTATGTATGCTCTATGTTGTGCGCTCTATGCGATCTCAATAAATTAGAAACATAGGGAAAACTTGCATTTTTTGGGTAAGTTAACTGAGTTCTAACCCTTGTTTCCATCAAGTGAATTTTTTTTCTTTTGTGAAAAGAGTTTTCTATGAGCACACTCTTCAAGGCCATCTTCCAAAACAACAACCACACCCCCAGTCCTCATTCTTAACAATATAATGTGTTTTGCACTAGCTCACTTGATTAAAAGTTGCTTTATTAAGTAAGAGGTTTTGAGTTCAAGTATATTTTTTGTTACTTTTTTTTTAAAACGTTCCTGCATCCATTGTAAAGTGTATTTCACTTAAATTGTAAAAGTGAATCACTATAATTAACTTTAATATTTTATTTTAAGTTATTTATATTGCATGCAACTTTCACTTATAAAGTAACCTCATTGTAAAAGTGATCCCCGCTTATTTTATAAAAGTGGGCCACTTTATAAGCAACTTATTTGTAAAAGTGAGGTTCTTAGAAGGAGGGGTATCACCACATGGACCAACTTCTACTTGTCACGTGGCTCTTTGGTTACCATTTACATCTTTTTTCAAAAGTGCATAAATTCCACATTCAAAGTTCATTTTTAGTGTCTTTTTTTTTAAACAGCCTATTTTTCCGACAACTTCCCATCAAAACCATCAGTTTAATATTTTAAATCCATATTCTTTGCATATTTAACATGGATTCTTCCAATGATATTTTTCTTACTAGTACCAACTACTTCTCATGGAAATCCCATATGGAGGATGTATTAAGAAGTAAAGGATTATACTTGATTACCTTGGGAAGAGAACTAAATCCATTGATGATGAAAAGAAAGTAAAATGGGATAATAAGAGTGACGAAGCACGTGGAATAATCAGAGTGTCCATCTCTCCCAATTTAAGGTTTCACCTTCAAGGAATTGATGCTCCCAATGTAGCTTGGAATAAGCTTGAATTTGTGTTTGGTAAACACAATATTATTCGATCTCACAAGATAGAAAATCAGTTAATGACTCTAAGTCCTAATGATTTTTCTTGCATTGAATATTATTTATCTAAGTTCAAAACACTTATATTTTTATTTATATAATGCAAAATATATCTAAATGAATATTGATGCATTTTCATTATCCTTTATAAGATTGGTAGTGCATATTATGTCTTTGTATCTACCTTTTATGCCACTAGAAATGCTCTAGGGAGTGCCTATAAATATCCCACTCTTGAGTCTTTTTGGTATTCTTTGATTAGAGAGCAATATAAACTTGTACAACTTGGAGTGATCAGAACTACAAGTACCTCCAACCAAGCCTTAGTGGCCCAGCAAAAAGATAAATCCAAGAATCCCAAGAAGCAACATCCTCACCACAACAACAATCAAAACAAGTGTCCCAAACCCTCTTAGCTAGCTTTCAATCCTAATGGTGACAAAGGAGAAAACTCTAAATATAAGAGCATTGACATACATTGCAACTTTTGTGGAAAATATAGTCATGTGGAGTCCAAATGTTTTAATAAGTTGGAATCTTTAAAAACATCTATGAAGAATCATAACATCAGTGTTGATTATTATTCTTCTCATGGACATGCACTTTCTAATTCTAAAGGAAATGGATAATTGTATGATCCAATCTAAGGGATTAAATCTTAATTGATGGGAAAAATCCATTAATTGTGAAAATTACATAGAAAATCCCACTCCCATAGAGGCTCTAAAAAATATAACAGTGGAAGAAGCATGGAATTAAATTAAGCTAGATTTAAGCCAATTCCATGTATTTTCCAATGTATCATGGTCTCACATTCCTAATGAGAAAAGGAAATATTTATAGACTAAAATTGGTGAAGTGTATTTTTCTTGGTTATTCTAAAGATTTTGAATCTTATAGACTTCTTCAACCTCATTCTAGTGACATTATTATTAGAAGATATGTTAAATTTGATGAAACTATCTTGGCCTACGAGCCTAATTTTGTGTTTGTACCTTCTTTGACCTATGATACATCTTTGATGTTTGTGCCATATTATATTCCTATTTTGGTTTCTTCTTCTTCAGATGATGATAGTGATGATGAAAATCCACCTCCACCTACTCACCTTCCTCCAGATGAATCCATTAAATATGAAACCATCACCACAGCTTTCCCAAAGGGTCCATTCAACTCAAGAATCAGTTGGTTATATTTCCAGTGATCCTTCGTAATAGCATCAAACACATTGATAGTTCCAGGGAGCCTCTTCTCTTTTGGCTCAAGTTTCGAAGACTTGTGATCTAGAGACAATTGCAAAAGCTTCAGGTCATCCATATTGGGATACAACAATGAATGAAGAGTATTGCTCTTTAATGGAAAACAATACTTGGGATCTTGTACCTCTTATGAAAGGAAGAAAACTTGTCAGATGTAAATGGGTGTATATAACTAAGTATGCATCATATGGAAGTGTTGAAAGACACAATGTTCGATTAGTTTCCAAAGGATTCTCTCAAGTTGAAGGCATTGACTATAATGAAACATTCTCCCCCATAGCCAAAATTAATTCCATTTTCCTTGTTCTTGCCCATGTTGCCTCACATAAATGGGAGGTCTATAAAATGTATGTTAAATCTGCCTTCTTTCATGGGGATTTGCAAGATAAAATATACATAGAACAACCTTGTGGCTATGTCCAGAATGAATCCAGCCTTGTTTGTCACTATAAAATTTTTATTTATGGTCTTAATAAAGCTCCTCGATCTTGATATGCCAAAATGGATTGCTTTCTTCCTGATACCGACTTTTCTAGATGTCATTCTTATCCTATTGTCTATACCAAGAAAGCAGGAATCCATATCATAATCCTCATTCTTTATGTTAATGACATCATCCTCGCTGGTAGTGACCCAAAACTTTCAAACCATGTGAAAACCATCCTTAAGAAGAAATTTGAAATGACTAACTTAGGATATTTTCATTATTTCCTTGGCCTCCAAGTTTTTCAAGCCAAGGAAGGAATTTTTCTTTCCCGGTCTAAGTATGCTTGTGACCCTTTTCGTCACTTTCACATGGAAGATTCTAAACTAGACCCTTCTCTCTTCCATTTTGGAGTCAAAATTGTTTCCACATGTACTTCTCTGGAATTTGATGACACTTTGTACCATTAGTTAGTCGGTAGACTCTTACATTTTACTCATACCCATCCTAAAATTTCCTTTGTTGTTGGTCTTGTTTCTTCATGTATGAAAACATCCCATGAAATCCATTGGAAAGTATCTAAAAGGATACTTTGGTATGTCTGATGTACAGTTCATCTTGGGATACATTATAGCTCAAGGGGGGAATCCTTTATTGGTTGGTTTCACTGATTTAGATTGAGTCAGTGACCCTTATGATCGAAAGTCTAGTGCAGTTTATGTTTTCATCAATGGTTCATGACCTATCACTTGGGCCTGTAAGAAAAAATAGGTTATTTTTGTTTCTTCAACAGAATAAGAATACTAAGAAGCGGTTAATGCAAGTCAAGAATCCTTGTGTATTCGATAGATCCTTTCATATTTTGGATTCCATAAGCATCATATGAGAACCCTTTGGTGTGACAATCAGGGTGCCATAAATATTGAAAAATATCCATTTCAACATTAGTGCAATAAACACATAGACATACACATGCACTTCATTAGAAAATGCATTCATGATCGAGTTATTGAAGCATTATTTTTCCCTACAGAAGATTAAGTTGCAAACATTTTCACAAAGTTTCTTATAGAAGTGAAGTTTTCCAAACTTCGATCTATGTTAGGAGTTCAGGAAGTTTTCATTAAGGGGGGGTAGGCTCTAATGCCTCCTTCCTTCTCCTATTGTGTCCTTGATATTAATGGATACAATTATCTATGGATTAACACCCGATTGGCCCATGATATCTATTTAAAGATCATGGAGAGTCATTTTTTGATGATCAATTGTGAGAAACTCTCTAGTAAGTCTCTTTGTAACATTTTATTTTGCATTAATAAATATACTGAAGTGGCCACGTTGACTAAGGACGTGGATATTTCCCCACAGGGGTTTTACCATGTAGGAACAACGGTGTGTTGATATTTGATATGGTTGTGTGAGTGGTTGTTGGTTGCTCATTTTAGTTATACCTTTAACATGAGTTGACCCGTGTTCAATTCTACTGGAGATCCAACAAAGCCTCTAAAACTATCAGCCCTCCTAGTAAACCAGAAGGCAACATAGCACACAAAGTGAACTGCGCAGTCTCACCTGAGATAGTATTAATGGGTGACTGCAATACTCAAGTTCTTCCATTCCATGACTGAATGGGGATCTGGATCCAACAAAGCCTCTAAAACTATCAGCCCTCCTAGTAAACCAGAAGGCAACATAGCACACAAAGTGAACTGCGCAGTCTCACCTGAGATAGTATTAATGGGTGACTGCAATACTCAAGTTCTTCCATTCCATGACTGAATGGGGATCTGTGAGTTGTGTGTTGTGAATTCTATCTAATTATTAAAGAAACATATTGTCATTCTCATTCGTGCATGTAATGTAATTAGATTCATTACTTCTTTCATACATAATTCTAAAATATACTCATAGACAGTAAAGATATACAAAAATTCAATCACATGACACAGGTTTTACCATGGTTCAACCCCTCCCAGGATACGTCCACAAATATCTGGCTCTCAAGTTCTTTTATTATGGTAGTTCCAAAACTACAGTGCCACGCGCTTTACAACTCATCCTCAGTCGGGTCAAGATCTATGGTGAGTCAGACTAGATCACACCAGGCTCCTCAGCCTGTCATCTAACCCTCAATATATACCCTTCTGATTCCTTATAGCTCCCCATCTTACAAGATTGGATCGTATTATAGTAGTGTTACAGACTAGTTACTCTTTCTCACGTGAGTAACACTCCATCAAAAACAGGTAACCCCTACCTAGACCTCCTAGGTATCTATTTATATGTATTTTTTTCTCATCAGTCATTACATTCCCTTACCAAAACCCTAACCTATTTAGGTCTTCTTGCATGTTGGCCTTGCACGCTTTCCTCCTCTGCATGCGCATTTTCCTTTTGCCCACTGCTTTTCCTGCCAGTTGTCTTTCTTTCCCATATTCTTGCATGTGCGCCTTACATGCCTTTCTGCTAGTTGTTTTTCCTCCATGTTGTGCCTTTTCCCCAAAGTGGTCTTGTGCCCAACAGAACCCCAACACTAGCATCATGACTCATCTTGAGTCACTTCTTGACTTATGCAACTATCATTGCTTGCTTCCTGCGCTTGTTACTTCCTGCTGCAGTGCGTCATACATTTTCTTTATCCACTGACACTATTGTTGAGCCTAACTACTCTTTTCAGCCATAATGGTAACCACCTGCTCTATGATAAGAGATTGTAAAATCTCACCTCCCTCAGCCCTAATCTGCTCGATGCTCCTCTTATTTGTGTCACTCTCCATGACCAGCTACTCCGCATTTTATTGCAAGGAATCCAATAGAGACTGTCTTGTTGTCTTCTGTACTTGCAGTGCTTTCTCTTCCAACTACAGAGCCTTCAACTTGGTGGTCATTTTGATCTTCTCTGGTAGTGACTATTTTTTTCGTTGCTTCAACTCCACCATTGTTGTGTGGAGTTTATTTTCTTTCTCTTGTAGTTCATGGAGGCTCCCATCCTCTAGGAGGTGAGTCCAGAGTTGTGTGCTCTTTTCTAATAGCTCAGTGGTTGTTTGTATGCTTTGGTCGATGTCCCCTGTAGCTATTGTTGCCTCATGTTCTCAATGCACTCTGACTTCTAGAGGAGTAGTGGGTGTGAAAAGCTCCTCCATATCTTTAATTTTCTCCTTATATTCCTAGATAGTCTTCTCTATCCTACACAACTTCTCTTCCAACGACCCTACCTCCTCATTTGTGTTCTCAGGAATTGCTTGAAACAGCCTGTGGATCTGATTCTCCATCTCCTCCAATTTTTTCTATGTTCTCTCTTTCTGGTTGCGCTTCAAGGTTGAGGGCTTCCTTCATCGATATATTATATTTTTGGGCTACCTGTAGGTTTGTTGTGTCTACTCTTACTCTGGATTGAATCTCTTACGCAACGCTTACTTGAATTTTATACAACGCCTTTGTTGGAATATTGGCCAATGCCATGTCCAATGTCTCAATGTCCTTTAAGGTTTTTTGCATTGTTTCTTCATCAATGAACATCATCTCTAGTGTGATGATGAAATTGGTGCTCACATACACTACAAATTGCATTATTTCTGGCATCGACACTCCTTCCTTTTCCTACATAGGTGTTTCTTTTGGTGTCTGTGTTGTCCTGATCCTTAGCTACTCCAGTGCAACTTTTACCTCTTGCACTTGATCTGCAATTGAATCCATGTTCTTCTTTGCATTCTCCCACACCTCATTTAGTCTCTCCTCAACTGTTGTTTCCACTAACTCCACATCATCTAGGGTTAGTGATATATGGTTGTATGGATTTTGGGCCTTTGTCTTCTTTTGGACACTACCGGTTTTATCCCCTAGCCGCTTCTCCTAGGTGGCTGATGGCTTAGGACTAATGGGCCTCTGAGTATTTTCGATAGTGGTTGGCCCTGTTTCTTTCGCCTATTTTCGATAGTGGTTGGCCCTGTTTCTTTCGCCTCAAGAATATCCTGGGGTCCTGCCCCTTGTTCTTCCTCCTCAGGGATCTCCTGTGTCCCTATGCTTGTTTCTTCTACACACACTTCTTCCATTGAATCCATTAGAGGTTGTTCTGCATGCGATGGAGCCTGTGTAGAGCCCCTTGGTGGTCTCTTTTGTGTTTGCAGTTTCTTCTTGGCTGGGGTGCTTCCCCCTTCTTGGCCTTGGGTACTCCTCTTTTTTGTTCCTGCCACATTGGTGAATATTTGGTGCGCTAGGGCTAGTCATCCATGCATTTGAGTTCATGAGCTTGGTACTGCGGTTGGAATCTCTGGTACCTTTCATTCTTTGGGCCACTCCTAGACCTCTCTCTAGATTTCTTTCGACATCTTGAATTAGTTGAGTTGTATCCATTCCTTGGATTTATCTCACTTTTATGTCATCCATAAGATATGGCGTGTTTCCCTAAACTTTGCAACCTATCCAAACTCTTGGACAGTCTGTGGTGTAATGCGCCATGTATCGACAACAAGGTCTTGTATTTCTACGAAATACCTCAGAAATATTTTTGTGTTTGTCTTCTTTCTCTTGGGGTCTGCGCTGCTGCGTAATGAGGTGTATCGTGATGTGCCACATTTCCTTGGTCTCTCCAGGTACTTGTTGTAGACTGGTTCCTTCCAACAAATGAGGCCAATGAAGATGAGTAACTGCAAGTAGTGGAACTCAGAGCCACAATATTGTGTTTCCTTACAGTCTTATAAGAATGAATTCATAAGGTATGGTGCCCAACTTATTGATCTCCCCTTCGCACACTACGTGGTGGCGGGGACCACACCGGAAAGTTCTTCCTCTTTGTAACACTTGCACATTAGTTTTCATCCGAGGAGTCTGGTGGCAAACCTTGTCGCGGGACCATTGATGTCATTGATCCTGATGCCCCTGTTACCGCGTTCATGCCATACTTGGCCTTGATCTCATATGAGATGGACTTGGCTCTAGTATTATCCTCCAAGTATTGTTCTACCTTTTCCCCATCTATGGGTAACCCTTTGATTCCTATGATGAGGTCCATAGAGATAGGCACCGACCTATCCATCCATAATATTTTTCCATGCACTCATGCAAGCAGTTTCTTGACGTAGGCATTGATATTATTTTCGCACCCAAAGTGTGTGACATCCAGTAAATTCATGATGCCTGTGTTGTATAGCCCAAGAATCCCCTCTACCAACTCTAACAGTGGAATGCATGATGAACCTTCTCCCCTACTTTCCAAGTAGTTTTGGGACGCCAGGTATGGAAATTTGGTGGCATCTACCACATCATGGTCAGAGTATTTGATGGCAGTCACTCCACTAACCATGTCATCATCTACACGCACCCTGATCGAAATATTTGGCAACGCCAGGGTCCCTTCTACTTTTGGTTGAGACCCTTCGTGTGTGTTTCTCTTAGCTTGCCCCTTCTGTTTGGCTTATGGGGATAAGTCCCCCACATTTGGTACACCCTCATGTACTACTGCCTGTCCTACCTCTACCTCGTGGCTCTGTGGTGCTGAACTCATGGCTTGCTCTGCCTATCGTGGCCCTTGTGCCCTCGAGGTGTTGGAATTAGTTCTCTCTATGTCCTCCTCCATCTACTCATCCACATCCACCAATACTAGTACCTCTTTCTCCCTTGTGTCTGTCGCACGAGGATTACTTCACATGTTCCCAATGGCCCTGCCCATCTCTCCAACTTGGGGTGGTGACATTGTGATGAGGTCTAGGTTGTAAATCTGTGAAATCGACGGATGCTCAGTCGAATTCTCGCTCTATCACTATTTCACTTGGATCAACATTATTATCCTTAGAAATTGACACATTGATTTGTTTTTCCCCCATTTTCTCGACTTTATAGTGGGATGATGAAGTGACAATTGTTTCGCACTGACAGTTGTCCCCTTTTCACTTTTAGAGGTGTGTCTTGTGCATGGTATCATTGTACTTGTTAATTGTTTTCACGTGTGTCATTTTTTTGGGCTTTTCCCTTTCCATCATGCTATGTTATTCACCTCTGTGTACAGACTGCCACAATTTCAACTGCCACTGCCAGTTGGCGCCTGAATTCCACAGCCATAATTTTTTGAATTGTCGTGGTTACCGACCATTGGTCCTTTTTCTGGCGTACTAGGATATTTGAGCACGCATATTCCTTGGATTCTATACCCTATTATTATGGCACAATATTATTATTTTGTCTCACTGAATCAATGACTTGTGCACATAGACTCTTTTTCCTTTTCGTCGTACTGATTTTCTTACCTGTGCACGCGGACCTTTTTTTTAATGCACAGTAAGTTTAAAGGTGTGAGTGGTCAACTCTCCTTGTATAGTTTCAGTCAACTCCCATTGATCATGCCCCTCAATTATGTTCCTTCCAAATCCTTCAATTGTACATCTCCTCCATCTGTGAAAGTCTTGACCTCATATGTTCCCAACCAATGCATTTTGAACTTTCCTGGATGTTGAAAACATTTGTTGTGATACAGTAGGACTAGGTCTCCTTCCTTGAAACTTTTTCTCTTGATATGTCGATCATGCCAAGATTTTTCCCTTGCTTTATGTACTTCTTGGTGAAATCCTACTAGAATCTTATCTTCTTTCAACTCCCATTGATCATGCCCCTCAATTATGTTCCTTCCAAATCCTTCAATTGTACATCTCCTCCATCTGTGAAAGTCTTGACCTCATATGTTCCCAACCAATGCATTTTGAACTTTCCTGGATGTTGAAAACATTTGTTGTGATACAGTAGGACTAGGTCTCCTTCCTTGAAACTTTTTCTCTTGATATGTCGATCATGCCAAGATTTTTCCCTTGCTTTATGTACTTCTTGGTGAAATCCTACTAGAATCTTATCTTCTTCCATGCTCATTAGTTGACTTAACCTTTCTTGTATTGTGCCTCACTCCGTTATGTTTGTAATTGTTGCGAAACCCAGACTTGTACCAAAAATTTTAATGGCACCAATGCTTCTTTTCCATACACCAATCTAAATAGTGTCTACTATGTCAGTTTCTTACAGGTATTTCTATATGCCCATAATACTGCCGGTATCTTTGAATCCCAATCATCTCTATTGACATTGCAAATCTTGGTTAGGAAATTCTCTAGGATCTTGTTGAAGGCTTCCACTGTTCCATTTTCCTGAGGGTGGTATGGTGTACTTTTCTAATGGTAGACCTCGAATTATTCAGTCAGAGATCTGATAGTGTTGTTGATAAAGTGATTTCCTTGGTCACTCATTAGAATCCTTGGGCATCCAAATCTGGTGAGAACATGTTCAAACAAGAAGTGTGTTGTTGTCTATGCATTGTAATCTTTAAATGGTGTTGCCTTTGTCCATATTGAGAGGTATTTTGTCACAGTGATGATGTATTGCGCGCCTGATCTTCTTGCGGGTGGGTGAGTTGGCCCAACAAAATCGATGGCCCATTTTTCAAATACTTGTAGCGTTACTTGTGGGTGTAAGGGAATCTCATCCCATCTGTTTGGTTTTCCAACCCTTTGACAAACATTGCATTGTTGACAGTATTCCTTTCAATCTCAATGAATAGTTTTTCGCCATAATCATGTGCTCAGTACCATCGGCATGGTATCTTTTCCTACATAGTGTCCTCTCGCTATTACTTTATGGGAATTTTCTAATATCCTAGGCCTTTCATGTTCTAGCATGCACCTTCTTAAGATGTTGGATGCCCCCATTTTATGTAATTTCCCTACGATCAACTGATAGTCGGTTTCTCAAAAAACCAAATTCTTCCTCTGCGCGGTGTTAAATTCCTGTTGTGCAGTACATGTACTTAAATACTCAATAATGTCAGCAAAATAATCATTCACGACCTTGACTAAAAATAATTGTGCATCAGGGAAGGTATCCTCTAATTTTGTAGGCTCCTCGCCCTTGGTGACCCTTGACAAGTGATCAAGTCCTAAGTTCAACTTCCCTGGTTTGACTATGACTTAAAAGTCAAACTCTTGAAACAATAGTAACCATCGATAGATTCTCCCCCCCAACACTAGCTTGTTGACTAGGTATTTAAGGGTTGAATGATCTGTGAACATCTTAAAATGTTTTCCAAGTAGGTAATTCCTGAACTTTTGAATCTTCCGATCTCACCTGATAGTGTTGTTGATAAAGTGATTTCCTTGGTCACTCATTAGAATCCTTGGGCATCCAAATCTGGTGAGAACATGTTCAAACAAGAAGTGTGTTGTTGTCTATGCATTGTAATCTTTAAATGGTGTTGCCTTTGTCCATATTGAGAGGTATTTTGTCACAGTGATGATGTATTGCGCGCCTGATCTTCTTGCGGGTGGGTGAGTTGGCCCAACAAAATCGATGGCCCATTTTTCAAATACTTGTAGCGTTACTTGTGGGTGTAAGGGAATCTCATCCCATCTGTTTGGTTTTCCAACCCTTTGACAAACATTGCATTGTTGACAGTATTCCTTTCAATCTCAATGAATAGTTTTTCGCCATAATCATGTGCTCAGTACCATCGGCATGGTATCTTTTCCTACATAGTGTCCTCTCGCTATTACTTTATGGGAATTTTCTAATATCCTAGGCCTTTCATGTTCTAGCATGCACCTTCTTAAGATGTTGGATGCCCCCATTTTATGTAATTTCCCTACGATCAACTGATAGTCGGTTTCTCAAAAAACCAAATTCTTCCTCTGCGCGGTGTTAAATTCCTGTTGTGCAGTACATGTACTTAAATACTCAATAATGTCAGCAAAATAATCATTCACGACCTTGACTAAAAATAATTGTGCATCAGGGAAGGTATCCTCTAATTTTGTAGGCTCCTCGCCCTTGGTGACCCTTGACAAGTGATCAAGTCCTAAGTTCAACTTCCCTGGTTTGACTATGACTTAAAAGTCAAACTCTTGAAACAATAGTAACCATCGATAGATTCTCCCCCCCAACACTAGCTTGTTGACTAGGTATTTAAGGGTTGAATGATCTGTGAACATCTTAAAATGTTTTCCAAGTAGGTAATTCCTGAACTTTTGAAGTGCATACAAAATTTCCATGCCTTCTTGCTTTGTAGTGTTGTAGTTTTCCTTGGAGTCTGAGAATTTTATGCTTGCAAATGCTATGGGAAGGTCCAAATCCCTTGCTCCTGGTTGCACCAGAATAGCTCCCAGGGCTATGTTTGATGCATCTACATGCACATGCAATGTCTTCTCCTGATATGGAAAGACTAAGATGGGTGTTGTGACCATTTTCTCCTTCAGGGTGTCTAATCCTTGCTGACAGCTCTCCTACTTGAGAAATTTCTCCATCGATGCAACGATCTAAGAATACCCCTTGATAAAAAAATTGTAATATTATGTATGCCTCATTGTTTCTCATACTTGGTGCACTAATTTTGGTGGTGGTAAGTTCACAATTACGAAAATCTTTGCAGGATCCACGATCAAACCTTATTTGCATACTATGTGACCCAATAGAATTATGAAGGGTGTCCCAAATACACATTTCTTAATGTTCAAGGATATATGGAATTGTCTCCATATTTATAACATCAGCCTCAACACCTCTACATGATCCTTCAATAGGTTGTACATTGTCTAATCATCCAAATATACCTCTAGAAACTGATGGATTAATTCTTTGAAGGCAGCAATGACTGCTCTGGAGAAAATTGTTGGTGCATTTTTTAGTCCAAAAGGCATGATTGTGTACTGGTAGGCTCCCCATTCAATTGCAAAGGTATTATTGTGTCGATATTCTGGTGCTATCTTGATTTGGTGGTAGCCTGAGAATCCATCAGTGAGTGAGTATGCTTCCTGGCCTCCCACATTTTCTAGGACTTCATCTGTAAAGGGTGTAGGGAAGGGGTCATCTAGGAAAGCATCATTGATTTTTCTTAGGTCTACACATATTCTTATGCCTCCTTAATTTTTCTCCTAAACTACCATGGGGCTTATCCATTCTTATTCTTCTACTGGTTCTATTATTCATGCTTCCAACATTCTGTCGATTTATACTCTTACTTTCTACTTGTAGATGGGGTTCAATCTGTAAGGCCTTTGTCTGATAGGTATTGCCTATGGTTTGAGAGGGATATTCATCTCTCCAAGTTCTCCTACAATACCCTTCATTTTTGTAAAGGTCATTGGGAACAGGTCACTGTACTCGCACTGTAATTTTGTTATCCTATCCATTGTTTACTCATCCCAGTAGTCTCCAATGTTGGCCATTTTTGGATTCTCAACTGTCCCAATGTTGACTTTATTCACCTTAATTGGCGCAACAATTACTTCTAATTCTAGAATTGGACCTTCCACTTCTCTTTATCCTTCAACTTCCTCAATCTAAATATCACGTGGATCATCTTCATCTGGTACTTCTTCCTACACATGGTAACAAGACATTAGTTCTTTCATTGTTTGTCTATTCTGTTGTTGTTCTTCTGTTATGAGTTCAACTTCTGGTGCCTTAATGAACATCACCCCTCTTATTTGTTTAAGTTTTGTGCCTATGTTGGGGTTCTCATGCTCAAATGAGAAAGTGATTTTAAATTTCTATTGTGGTACTTTCCAGCTCGTAGTTCCTCTACGCAATTCCGGGTCTGTATATAAGTTTGTTGGGATGCCCTCTAATGTGTGTACAAAATGAAGAGGCCATTCCTCTGGGGGTGTCATTTTCCATAGTGCTATGCACTTCTCCAAGTGTTCCATTGGTGCCCCCTGTCCATCATATTTATGTTGTTGGTTTCTTCTTTGTTCTACACCAAACCTAATGTGTGGTAACCACTTACATTGGTGCCATTCCTTGATTGTTTCTTTGTGTGTTCCCCACCATATTGCAGGTGTAGCCTTAAGTGTGATGTCGAGAGATAACAATCTCTGACTGTCCGATACTTTGTCCTCATATATTGTTAGGAATTCTTCCAAGTCGTTGATTCCATGGAAACTTGGAGGTTCTCTGACTTATGTCCCAACCCACCTTACTGCATGGTCTATTCATGCACATCTTCTGGTTGAGACCTCATGTAGGCACTGCTACCAATTCTCTAGACCTATGTCTGAGTCAGAAGCACATGATGTGATACTTCTCCATCTAAATACACCATCGAAAGTTGGATTAATGTAATCTCCGGTGTGCGTGACGATCCGGTATAGTCGATTAATTTCTTCCATGTCTAGACATGTTGTTTCCAAAAATATTTTAGATTTTGATGGATCTAGGGGCACGATAACCCTATATTCGCCTGAATCAAATGTCATCTTCCTGGTTTTTAGGTTGATTACCGTCTGATTTTAAAACACCCAATCCAATCCCAGTAATGTTGTATATGGTGTTGTGTCGTCCATGATTTCGATCACTTTGAAGTGTGCCTTAGTGCTCACCCCATCCAAATCTACTCTCACTCCTTCTAGCCTCCCTATTGGTAGAACTCTGTGTTGGTTTTCTAAATTTAGTTGGACTAGTGAGTATCCTAAGGTAGGTTCTCCCATGCATTGCCATGTATTTTTAGATAATACATTCACTTCATATCCCATATCTAATATCACATCGCCCATGTTGATATTTATGATATTGGCATTCAATCTAAACTCTTTGTTGGTTCTCCTTCTAGCATGGAGTTGATTGACTATCCTCTATTCTAAATTTCCCTCAAAGTTTGTAGTACATTTATCTAACAGATTCCGTAATATTATAACAGATGATGGATCCTTAAGTAATTGAATACAGGATTGCAGGAAAGTTTTAATACAACTCACTTGGTTTCCCAGGTGGACTTCACCAGTATGGTCCAATGATGAAGGCATTTCATAAGTTGGGACGTATTGGGTATGTTTCACGGTAGATGTAGATGCAATATTCTACTTGAGAAATTCTTGTTTGGCCTCCTTAAAGGTCTCCTTATCCTTCTTTGCATCAAATCACTTAGGTGGCTTGATATTTTTCTTAATCCATTGGTTCGGTACTGGTTCTTGTTTAGCCACATCATCTCTTGTTTTAGCACCTCCACGCATCACTATGTTGATGTTCCTGCCATATTCTATAGCTCCTATAGAGATCCATTGTACGTTCTGATTGTTTTGATTATGTTTTTCTTGTATATTCCCCAACAGTGTTGTGCAATCCTCTGTATCGTGATCTGTTTTCATGACAATACATGCATGTCATAGGTAGTAATGGACATTCTCTTGCATAGTGCCTGGGTTGTTGGAAGTTATGGCACACTATTGGACCTCTTCCTCATCCAAAGCCTTCTCCTCCTCTATACCCAGCACGATCTCCACGTGGTGTATTGTATTAAGGTATCTGATTATACTGTGCAGGGTTATATTGGTGTTATGTAGTGTTATACTGTGGTTGTGCATTGTTATACTATTGCGACACGGTATTATACTGCGGTGGTGCCTGATTAAATTGAGGTGAATATTTCACTATCAAAATTTCTTCCTGCACCCTATATGCATCTTATGTCCTCTCTCTCTTCAACTCTAGGCTTCTACAGTCTTTTTCATCATAGCCTACTGACTTGAAAAAGTTGCAATATGAACTCTTTGGGACTGTGTGGTACTTCTACAACATAAGAAAATGATATGGATCATCCCCGTGCATCTTGCAAATTTCACACCAGGGTCCTCATATCGATAATGGATTTGGCATCCCTGTTTCCATATACTGTGTGAATGTTGGACATTCGTTCTTATGGTGTCCTTATGTTCTACATGTGGTACACCACACAACTTCGTGCTTTTCCTTGCCCTTATTCTGATTGAGTTGAAAGGTAATATTATTCATATCCTCCTTCAACTCCTCTATAGTTGGATCAGTCTTGCAGGGCTTCATGCAGAGCCTCTGCCTGCGTCTGAAACCTTTGTTGTCACAGTGGATATTTCAAGTGTGGTAATAGTCAATTGAAAAACAGGTGCCTATGTTGCATTTCAGTCATGGCATACCTCAATTTCGCTTTCAGACGTTTAAATCGTTGTTCAATTTCCTAAACATATTCTCCTGGTTTCTGTTGAATTTCTATCATCTCGTTCATGTATTGATCCTCTGATATCGGCTATTGGAACTCATTGATCAGTGATTTCTTGACATTTGTCAGTGTCCTTGTCATCCCCGATGCACTATTTATGTCTAGACTCATGTACCAGTCTAGTGCATAGTCTCTTAGCATGATAGCTAGCTACGCAAGTTTAGTGTCTTCATTAGTGATTTTTTTTGCTTCCCAGATATTTTCACAAATAAACAAGTGTTTCTCAGGGTCTTATGTTGCCTCTGCTTTGAAATCTGGTAACCTGATGGTGGGATCGTGTCCTACCATCCTAAATGTTGAGATAATACCTCCGTGTGGTGTAGATACTTAACTAATGTTTCCTGAACTGGCTCCCCTAGTTGTTTTTCCATGTGTATATGTACTTCTTTTTGTCTTCCTTCTCCCAAAATTTGGTTGTCTAAATGGTGGTGTTCTTCTTGGTGTGTTAGTCGCACATGGGTTTCTAGGTTCCACACCGACATTAATATGGATAGGATTTTTTCCTTCTATTCCCGCTCTTGGACCCCTCGTCTTCCTCTCATATGTCATGAGAAGGATTTCCTCAATCTTCTCCATAGCCTAGAGATCCTCTACCTCCTCTTCATCACTTTCCAAGCCTTCCCTCCCAGCTACAACTCTTTTCTTGGTGTTCACCTTGTATTGGTAGGGTACTCCACTGTGCATCTTTCCAGTTGTCGCCATGATCCATTTGATCTGGTTGTCATCCATTGTGATTGGGTCCAAGGCTTCACCCTTCTTTCCTTTATCTAATTCTCCTTCCATGTCTCCTTTTTCTGTCAGTGATTCCCCCCTTCCCCCATGCACGCATGGAAGTTTAGGTGTCTAACTCCATTGTCATTACCCCTTTGTTATAGAGCAACATCTTAATAGAATTATATAACACTCTAATATACCTTCCTCGAGGGTCGCATAAAAACTCTTTCTCTATTTTTTTGTACGACTTCACTATATCTACTGTAAATTCTGTTATAAATCCTGCTACAATACTGTCGAGCCAAAAATCTACTGTGCGGGTGAATTTGTTATTCACCTTTTGTAACTGTGTGATCTGAACTAGGTTCCACTCTAGCTGTAGGATCCAATTTGTTGTGTGGTTGTATTTAAACCTCAATATCCACTCCTGCAATAAGTGTGGAAAATCACAGAAAAATATTTAATGGAGATCAATTAACACATATTTCTCAAGATATTTGCACGGTGTTACTCTAGGGTTTCTGTTATCTTGTTGCGCAAAATCTAGATCCTTTGTTTTCAACCATATCTCTATTATTCTTTCATGGGTCTATAGGGTATAAACATTCCCTCCTATATTGTCATTATTTTTGACACTTCGGTCCCAAATCTTACATTCTTTTAACGGTTTCTCAATAGATCAAACATTCTTTTGATAGAGCTTCACCAGATCTCATCCACTCAATCCTATTCTATTCCAAATGGAAATGAAACCATTTGTTTGTTTCTTATCTTAGTTATACTGTTAACATGATTTGACCTAGGTTCAAGTCTACTTGGGATCCAACAAATCCTCTAAAATTATCAGCCCTCCTGGTAAACCTGAAGGCAATGCAACACACAGACTGCACTGTGCAGTCTCACCCATGATAGTCTTAATGAGTGATTGCAATACTCAAGTGCTTGTAGTCCAAGACTGAATGGTGATCTATGAGTTGCATGCTGTGAATTCTATCTAATTATTAAAGAAACATATTGTCATTCTCATTCATGCATGTAATTTAATTAGATTCATTACTTCATTCATACATCATTCTAGAATCTACTCATAGATAGTAAAGAGATACAAACATCCAATCACATGAAACAGGTTTTACCATGGTTCACCCCCTCCTGGCCTAAGTCCACAAAGATATGGATCTCAATCTCTTTTATTATGGTAGTTCCAAAACTACAACGTCACGCGCTTTACAACTCATTCTCAGTCGGGTCAAGATCTATGGTGAGGTGGACTAGATCACACCAGGCTCATTAGCCTATTTTATAAACCTCAATATATACCCTTATGAATCCATACACTCCCCATCTTACAATATTGGATCGCATTACAATAGCGTTACAAACTAGTTTCTCTTTCTCACGCGAGTAACACTCCATCAAAAATAGGGAACCCCTACCTAGACCTCCTAGGTATCTATTTATATGTATTTTTTTCTCATCAATCATTACATTCCCTTAACAAAACCCTAACCTAGTTAGGTCTTCCTGTATGTTGGCCTTGCGTGTTCTCCTCCTCTGCATGGGTGTTTTGCTTTCATCCACTACTTTTTTTTCCAATTGTCTTTCTTTCCCATCTTCTTGCATGCATGCCTCGCATGAATTTCTGCCAGTTTTCTTTCTGCCACATCATGTATTTTCCCCAAAGTGGGCTTGTGCCCAATAGCGGTTATTGAAGGTGTTTATTTTCTATTTGAATACATGTGTTTTCAAACATGGATCTCCATACATTAGGGATCCTTTCTCCCATTTCGGCGTCAATATCCTAGTCATGGATAGTTTATCTTTCAAGGAAAATGGAATTCTTGACATTCTCAATTTCCTCCCTAATATGAGGTGGGGTTTGTTCCTAAAACTCATTGGCTAATTCACAAGATTCTTGCTACACTATGGTGATGACAAGTTCAAGGCTAGAGTTGTGAGGGCTAGAGGGATCATTCCAAGTCCTGCAACCATGGTGTTAATCGTGACCAGTCAACATTTTTGAGTGCAGATGGTTGGGATGAAACAACATGGAGGTAAGATATAGTAGTAGGTGAGGCTTCTAGTAGATGGATAGAGAAAATAAGACACAAAGGGGAGACCCAACATCCCTCTTTATCAATATTTGAACCCACAGCATCCTCATATCTCCATTACAAGAAATGATTTGAAAACACCAAGTCGGTCCTTTACCTTCCTAGATCGAAGAATTAGTTGGCATGGCCCTTTTTTTGGAATGATGGGGTTTACAATTGGGTGAATTCATATCAGAGTGGAATTTCATGTTGATAAGGTGAAGAGTACCCTCCATAAATTATATTAAACATTGCATTGATAACCCATATACTTGACATTCAGACCATTTTCATGTGCCTCTTCCACCTGTGTATGATCTATTAGTTCCATATAGATTGTACAAGATCCAGCCACGTGCTAGTTTGGTTCAGTATTGGCATCCATTCGCTTCCATGGCACCCCATCTAGGGTGTTGCATTCTTTGGCTACAAGGTATAAACATTGTTCTAACAATAAATTCAACTACAAGGAATTCCACGCACTATCGAGAATATCATGTTCATCAGATATGCCTTTGTTTTCCATTATGTCTGCTATTTGTTGGTAGACCTTCTGAAATGAGAGGATATGAGATCTGGTATATCGGGGACGAGAATTTTGATTCATTCCAGACCTAATTTCAGTCTCCATAATTTTGTTAATTTTCTTATAAGCAAGCCCTATGGAAGTTTTCATAGCATCCGAATGATAAGTTAGGAATCTCCTTCTATTACTATTTTAGAGAAACCTTCATTATTAGCAATCCAAAGATTGTGTTCAGGGTTGATAATTCAGTGGAATTTTTGTTATCGATGCCCATATTGCCAGCATAGGTCCAAAGGATCATTCCTTTTTCATCATGAAAGGTTCCTCCAAAACCATATGGTCACAGGTGTTAACACATAGAATTGTAGGGGTCAAAAAATCATTTTAGTTTTGTTTTTTGAGTCATAGGGTTACATAATTCATAGGTTTTTACATCTTCTTGTTATGGTCATAACTTAAATTTTGATTTGAATAAGCTAAAGTTTGGTTCAACCTTGGTTTAGAGTCTTGAGGTCATGTAATTAGACATCATGACAATGTAAATAAAGTTCCTATGAGTCACACCTTTGATCATTACCTTGACATGTCATACCTCCAAGTTGTACATGAGTTTCCATTTGTCACCATCCAACAATTTAAATGTCAAATCAAAGATGGGTGTATGTGCTGCCAACTCAATAGGAGAGTTTGCAGTGTACTCATAAGTACCTCACGCATTCAATTGTTATCATTGCATTTAAGAATCATTTCAAAGGATATTTCATTGTTTTAAGCACCATATTTTAACCATTTTTTCATGGATTATGTCATAATATCTTCTAATAGTCTCCTCGAAGTGCGCAATTCATGCTTGAATTTGGCGTTGCAGACAAGGCACTGTGAACTAGCTAAAAAGGAGCATTGTAGGTTGGATAACTTGCAAAAATATATGTTCAAATTCACAGACATCAACATCAAGCCCAGGTCTACCAGGTACTCCTCGAGGGTCTCCACATTGTTTAAAGGTTGAGAGAAGGTTTTATGACAGTTTATTTATTGGTGCTATGAATTTTCCAACTCTTTTGCTGACAGCTGTCAAACTCACCTCCATGGTGTTTTGAACCTTTCCCGCCATTCCTAGCTACCTTTTGACCTCATCCATCTTTCCCACTGCTAATAATTCACCTTTTCCACTTAAATTTCCCCCATCACTGTGAACTTGGCGCTTCAAATAGGGCATTGCAAGCCTTGTGTTCCACAACTATTGAAACCCTTGTATTTTTCATCCTTAAAAGTTCAGCCTTAAAAGAGTGAATTTTTACCCCTACCATACTTTAAATATATGGTTGATCATCTATTGAAGCAGGCTTAAATTTTCATAAATTATTAATGTTGCTAACCAATTTGTATGTTGATGAAAGACATGTTTTAGCAGAGATTTATCTTTTGTCTCCCTTTTATTATAATTCTCATTTAATTTTCATTATCCCCCATGTTTGAATAATGCCTTGTCTCACTCCTAAATGTGTATAGAGTAAGGTGTATAAATATATGTACAAGGTCATCCTATTGAAAACAGTGATGCCATCAAAACCCTAATTTCCTGTATTCCTTATTTTCACACATCTAGTTGTCATTAAAACTTAAAGAAAAGATTTCCTCTAGCAATAGTTATGGATAGTCAATAGCATAAGAAGACTCACAAGGGAGGGGAGATTGTAAGGACAAATCCCTATGATATGTAGCTCCTTAACTCCGAACCTTTGTTCAGGGAAGCCTTTCATAGGGTAGGTTTCATTAATTTATGTCAAAAGATGCAGAGGGGGCATCTAAAGGTGGCTAGAGAGTTTGCACTCAACTTTAATGGGACTAAAACCAAATTGGGAATGTTAGAATTTTAGTTTTCATAACATTCCATCTTTGTTGCAACAAAGATACCCAACAGTGGAGAAAATTGGTTCAAGGGTATGGCATTAAATGCTTCCTTCTCCAAGGATTTCCTTAATCCAAACTATCAAGAGGACAACTTGTCCAAAGGGGTACCTAGAAGCCACATGCTTGAAGGTTTTGATAATATGTTGAAGGTTATCTAGAGGTATTTTACCTGTGAGGGGAGGTTTAACATGGTATACCAATACCACATCATGTTGTTGTTACACTTCCCAGGGAAAGAATCCATGAACCTCCCATTTTATCTTTTTAGAAGCATTGGTAAGATGTATGACAAAGTTCAGGCCAAGTCAAAGCAAGTAGACACTAGTGTCTTTCACTCTAGACTTACTAAGATGTTAGTGATGGAAGAGTTGAGAAAGACAAACATTGATTGGGAAACATTCCTCACATCATCATAGTTTCAGTTAAATGTTTCCCCCACTCCACAATCCAAGATACAAAGTCCTACTCATGTTGAAAGGACTGCGTATTCATAGGTTAGCAAGAAGAAAAGGGGTACTATGGGATAAAGCTGATAGAGCCAAAAATGAAGCGAAAGAAGGAGGGTCTTCACAACCTTCACATAGATAAGCTTCACCCATGATAGATCATATTCCGATGGAGGTTCCTTCAAGAAAATCCACAAGCTTGAGAGGAAGAAAGCTTGTTTTCCCTCACTTATTGTTGTAGAGGAAGTTAAGCCTAGGAGGAATTTTACTAGAGTAGTAGCCAAGAAAAATGTCCCTATGAAGGATGATGCAGCACTGACTTCATTCCAAAGGAAAGGTAAATCTAAATCTTTTGATCAACCCATTGAAGTTATTGACATCATTATTCCTTAGCATGAAAGCAATCCCACCTTCAAGAGGCTCAAGAGGAAACTCAAAGAAGCAAGAGTTGAAGCTAATAAATTGAAGAAGGAAGACTTGGATTCTAGGAAGAAGTGTAAGGGGATGATGGGAATGTACCATGAGACCATTGACAAGGCCAAGTTCTTGGCTAAAATATTATTGTTGCTTCACAGACAGCTTAGAAATCTCTATAGGCAAAATAGATCTCATCAAGCTCAAATCGAGAAATTGAAGGAATAACTACAACCTTTTAAATAAGAATTGGCCAAGAGAAACCTGGACATGCTGGCCAAGGTTTTTACCAGGAGAAGCTCTAGAATTAAAAAATGAAGATATTGAGCCTCCATAAACAACATCAATTTTGGTCAAATTTCTTGTTTCATGCATTTTACAACATTTTTGGTGATGGCTATGGTTTGTAAACCATGATTATCAGTTTGGGTGCTTTCCTTTAATGAATATTATCAATATTATGAAGTTTACAATATTTTTGGACACATGATATAGTTCTGTGATGTTAAATACTTTGGTAAAATGAAACAGGCCACTACAGGAAAGTTTGCAGTGCTTGGCACTGTGAACTGGTTGTTTCAAGACAGTTTGCAGTGCAGCACTGTGAACTTAGATTTTTGGAGATTTTGGGGGAAAATAAAGTTGTCAGATGTCAATATGGATGTGTACCTACGTTTTGAATGTCAGTTGTGAGTTGGTATGCCACATGCCTAAAGAGAATTCACTCAAATGGACACATCATCAGCCTTTAAAAGGATGTTGCAAATGTTGCCAACATCATCCTGAAAAGTAGCAATCTATTTCTTTTCTATTGTACACTTGTTTCCATGCCACCCTTAGGCACATGGATCCTATGAAGAAGTTTTTATGCGAATTGTAAAGTTGTCAATGATTGTTTAGGCTATAAAAAGAGCATTGTAAGACTGAGGAGAGGTTCGAATGGTGAGAGATGACTCAAACTTTTTATATTGTTTATGTAGTAGAGTGTATCTCATATTGTATGGAACAGACCTAAGAAACTTTGGATAATGGAAATTAGTATTTCTTCTTTATCATATTTTTTCTATCTTACTTTGATTACAATCTATTGAATGATTCATCTGGTTGATTGTATCTTTGTTGTAATAAAGGATCTATTGTGATATTGTTTACAAATATATCAGAGTCTTTCTCTTTGTTTTAAGAGGTTCTTATTTCAGAGAGTTTTCTTCATATGTGTGTCAGTATTATGTAGATGATATACATATTACACATTTCTTGTCAAGTCTTCCACCTACTTACTTTATCTCTTAAAACTTGATCTGAAGTTATTCAAGGCCTTATTTTCTGGTGTATATTGTATGGAGTTATTTGTGATTGACATTCTTTTCTAATTTTTCCATCCATTTTCCACCTTTTATAAACATTTATCTTTCACATTTTGATGGGTATTGGGATTTTACTTATAGCAGTCTAAGTGTGATTCTCAGTGCTAAAAACATGTTTCCTTGGGAGACACCATCGAAGTTGAGCTTGGTGAAACCTAGAGGGGGGAGACCAACAATCCTGGATGAAGAAATTAGGTTTATGGACCACCCTTTGCAAGAATATTTTGCTTGGATTGAGGTCGAGGGATGACAGTATGCTTTGATACTGATATTTTCCAATCCAATCCTAGTTGGTCCATACATTGATAAGGATACTTTCACAAATAGAATGTTTGATTTTTATCCAGACACAGTTTGGTTCCATTTTCTCCATTTTGAAGATACATTCATTTATTTATTTCCTAATTTCCCAAAGTGTAAAACCTAGAATATGCTTCCACACTCTATTTAATATAGGATTATTACTTATTCCTTGGCTCCAACCTTCAATGGTGTCACGTATAATGAGCTTGTTGTGGTTGGATATTTTGAAGATTAGTGCACCTTGATCCCACAAGGTGGACACAAAGGAATGGGAATTGAAGAGTTTCTCTGGGGATTCAGCCTGATTTTGATAGAGGTAATAGTATGAGGGTCTCGAGAAGCCTCTTTTTGAGAGGCTGTCCCAAGTAATATTTTTTCCCTGAGTAATTTTCCAAACAAATGTTGATTTTTTTGGCCATAAATTTTTCTACCATATTTTTCTCTAGATTTATGTATGAGGAAGGTGTTGATGCTTAGTTGCAATGTTGTAGGCTTCATTGACTTAAAAATTTCCACTCAAATGATTTTTCCATCTAAGTTTGTCAGGTTGGTCACTGATTTTGATATTTTTTATAGTAGTTCATTCCATAAACCATCCAATTCTGGTGGCTCAGGGGTCAGGGTCCATTGCCCTTTAGGGAGCCAATATCTCCAATGTTGGTTCGGGGCCGAAGTGTTCCAATAATGGCATACTTGAAATTTATTTTGATTTATCATAGAATCTTTGAGCCCAAGAAGATATTTTGTGTCACTCTATTTTGGAATTTATTTCCATGCATCATCCCAAAAGATGGTTTATTCTCCATTCATTATCTCCCAAAAGAAATGATTTTGGATGAGAGATTTGTATTTCCAAGACATATTCTAGATTGAGGAACCAGCGAGAGAGATTCCCATGCGAATTAAATTATTCATTGTGACATTAGTTTCATATTTGTGTTTCCAAATCCATCCTCATATTGTATGAGACTTTTTCATCTAGTACCACCATGTTTTGGCTCCAAGAACTAAGCTTTGCATCTCTGGATCACACAGGTCAAGTTCGTGGAACATTTAGGAAGACATATTATTAAAAATGAAACCAAGCCCCATTTATCGTGATCCTTGTTGCCTCCAAAAAGGAAGGTTCTATGCATGTTACAAATATTTGTAAGGATATATTTCAGAGCTACCAAATCCATGAAGAGGTATATAGGCATTGATTGTAGAACATAATTGACTAGTACCAGGTAGCTTACCGAGTTGAGAGAAAAAAAAATACCAGTTGTCAAGTTTATTTTCCATATGATCTAGAAGGTATTCCCAGGAGGCCTGCCTAATTTCCACCAAATGACCACCCAGGTATTTGGAGGGAAGGGTAATTATTTGAAATCCATTGTGGTTAATCTAGAAGATACCAACTCTGAATTCTAGAGATGTTAAATTGAATTGCAAGAGGAGTATTGAAAAATAATATATGATACTTACCTTGGTTTATTGAAGTTCTAGAAGCCTCCATGAATTTATAGAGGATTTGCTTAATGGAGAGTGCTTAACAAACCATTGGGGTGCCCAATAGCATGGTATCCTCAATAAACGGTTGGTGGGTGGTAGTTTTTGGTTCTCCAAGAATTTGTAGTCCTTTCTCCCTACTTTTAGCTACTACTACCTTGATATTGTGATCAAGACCCTCTGCCATGAGGTAAAAAAGGAAAGGGGGGAGTGGGTCCCCCTAACTAATGCCTCATAAGGGAGAAAATGTGTTGGAGGGAGAGCATGTTGGACAGATGGTTTGGATAGTTGGTTGTCATTGATGACAACCCTTGGAGCGTTCAAGATACCCCAAAGTTGTGATAGATATTGATGGTAAGTTAGTTTTCATTGATGTCAACAAGAGTAATTGATATCAACATATGTGATGGGTGCATTTGAATAATTATACAAGAATCCCCAGAGGTTTGGTTATGGAACCCAAAGTTGAACG
The DNA here is from genome assembly GCA_900067695.1 of Picea abies. NCBI lineage: Eukaryota > Viridiplantae > Streptophyta > Pinopsida > Pinales > Pinaceae > Picea > Picea abies. The sequence goes on along the minus strand of CBVK0101777827.1, from coordinate 20,790 downwards.
AGGAATAAGGACATGAATGACAATGTAAATGCATGTAATACATTCATATATGGATAGTGCTCGTCATTTCATTTCTGGTGATAGGTGGTATGCCACGTGGTTCCTCATAGTTGAGGATTTATGGCCTTTTGAATTTGGAATCCCCGTAGAATGGTTATGAATCCCCTAAACAGTTACAAGTCTTAGTCAAAGGGTAAAGTGGTTGTAACAAGAAATCCCTAAAGAAAGGAAATAATTTAGCTTGAAAAAGTATAAATACACCACAAGAAGTCCTTCATAGGTAAACACACACAATATATTGATTATCTATCTTGTGAGGAAATTTTGGTCTATTGGCAAATCTAAGGTAGAAAGTCTGAGGTTGTGAAGGAAGTTCGAAGGTGGAAGTCTTAGAGCTGCAAAAAATGTGAGTAACCCTAGTTTCTAAGGTATCTATGGGTTACAAGTCGGAAGGGCATGGATGTATGTGGTTTGTAGAGGAGAAAAGTGTGGATATCCATGGGTAGTAAAAGAGAAAGTCATGGATCTAGGAAAATATTTTGAAAGGGTGTGAAGTGATGCTTGTACCAGGTTGTTGATTCTCAGGTTGGTTTACTCATATGTTATATGATACAGCAGGTTGTCTATAGGATAAGAGGTATTCTTATGTGTTATTTTTAAGGATTATGCTAATGTTTTTATGGTACATGCTTGAGGCATGTCATGGTATTGATTGTGCTTGGTACACCTTGGTGATGGTATGATACATTGTTATAGGAACATCTTGGACACTTTCCATATATGGTATATAAGCAATATGGCACATGTTTGATGGTATCCCTTGGTATAAGCGATTAGGTCTTGCTTCATGAGGTACAAGCCAGTTATCTTGGTGAGTGTCAATTCAATATTAGAGGCATTTGAGTTTGTTTCATCTATAATTGCTTTTGATTATGTAATGTTTTCTTAAACATTATGCTATTTTCCATGTTTCACTTTGGTGGTTGGCATTGTGCCCTAGTAAGTGGGTCACCCTTAAGGATAGGTTTGCTACTGGGAGGTCCTCACTATGATTCATTGTGCCATTCTCGACGATAATTTTCACTTTCCACACTTCATCGCCTCATCTCCTTGCCTTTTGGGATTTTCGGGTGCACTGACCCAAGAAGGGATTATCCCTCATTTCATGGGAAGAAGGGACTAAAGGCCCAAAGGCTTGTAGCTGGAAAAAGATAAAATTCAATCATGAACCTTCTATATTCTCACCTAGGGATCCTGAGGACAATGAAATGTCTCTCATAAGAAATTGATGGGACCCATAAAAAATAATTGATGCAAAATGCCAACCAAGGTGGAGCATGTGTGGGAACTATTTTTCATGCTTAGGTAGAATCCCCACACATGGTTTCAACTTGGGGAAGTATGGTGTGACCAAGGTAGAGTCAATGTGGGCATTGTTTTTCATGCTTAGGTAGAATCCCCACGTTGGATTCAACTTGGAAACATCTTAAAAAGACAAAAGGAAATAAAAGGGCATGGAAAAATGTTTCATTCAAAATGAAGGTGCAACACACCCTCTACAAAGGCATGAATAATTGAGATATCATTGTCCCTTGTATGTCATGAAACCCATGTCCAAGAGTCTTTACCCCATCTATGTCACCTTTTATACATGTATTAGAGAGGGTCTCACTTGGGAAACACTCCTAAACTTGAGGTATGATTCACCCAATAGGTCACTTTGTCAACCCTCCCATACCTAAACTTGGCAAATTGCATAGGGTCTTTGAGAACTTATTTATTTTGATGAGGTAGTTTTTTATGTACATGATTAAATGGTTATTTTATTGACTTGATTTAATCATCATGATACATTTGACTTGAGATCCTTGGGGGGCATATTCATTGTCTTTGTAGGACCTAGTTGTTGGATAGATTTGGAAGAACAATCCTAGCTTGGCCTTCCTTGGGGATTTAATACCATAGGTTTAATACCATGGACCAGACACCAGACGGTTATGAAAACCTTAGGAGGATTGATATAATCCTTGGAGGACCTCACCCATTCCCCTACTAGCCCAATGTTTTCCCTTTTGAGGCCAAAACATCACACTTGGAGGGCTTAATCTCATGCATGGGTTAGGGTTTTGGTGGTGAGGAGGACACATGGCATGAATTGAAGGAATAAATCCTTAGATCATGGAGTAGAGGCTTGGCATAGGGACACATTTCTTTTGGAGGCCTATCCCATTCATCCTCAACCCAAGGATTTGCTTCAAAGTGCCAAAACGTTTCCCTAGGGTGGTGACGTCTTACTTTTAGGGTTTCTTTCATGTGCAAATTATGAATTAAATATTATTATTATGTAAAAGGGGAAAATTAAAGGAAACTTTTAATCCTTACTTTGTGGTTTAACCTTGTATGTGGACAAATTATGTTTAGTATGTTGATATAAATAGAGATCAACCTCATTTCATTTTTATTATAGCTTTCCCATTGTGAGAAGACTACATAGACTGAAATTTGCACCCTCCTTGGGAAATTCTCTCTATCTCTCTTGGTTACATTCTCTTTCTATGGTTTGTGTTTTCTATTGGTGGAAGAAGTGATGTGCCCTCTCTCTTAGAGTATACTTTTTTCTTTATAGTGGATATTGCTTGGTTAAAGAAGGAGTTTACCTTGTTTTGTGCTTGGGCTAGGTAAGGAAACTATCTTGTTTCTTCTTTTTCTTAGTACAAGTATAACATGGTAATATTATTGGGGAGTATAAGCACATACAACCCCACTAAGACCATCATTTTTTCTTGAATTATTTCATTGTATAAGGGAATACTAGGAGGAGTAAAAGGGTTTACGCCGTCCTAGGGTTTTTTCCTAGTTAATTTTAGCTTGCCTTGGGGAGTAAAAGGGATTACACCCCCAAGGATATAGCTTTATTAACTCATTAATTTTAAATACTCCATAGCCCGATAGCTAAAGGCACTAGTCTCTTGCATTGGAGAAACAAAATCATTGCATTGGGATACGTAAAAACACGAGATATTGAAAATGTTTGAGTTGGAAAATTTCCTGCATGTTAAGAGCTTGTCAAGGTCACTAAGGCATCTTGATTGGATTGGTATTCTTAGAGCTACAAATAATTAAAATATACATCCATTAGGGATGCATAAAATCATTCTTTTACTTACTCATAACTCATATTTCATCCCTCAAAAGTTGTTGATAGTTTACCCCTATCATCTACTAGTCTCAATGCATATTTTGGGTGGATTAGTTGTGATTTTTGGTGGTTGATTTGTTTGTTGTAACAACTTGTTTTCTACATCTATAAGGATGCAAATATATCTTTTCAATACTTTTCTATAACAGCCTTATATCGATGCTAAAGTATTATTATTTTATACTTGAGTTGTACAAGTTTTTACTAGCTTATCTCTTGCATCATTTACTTGACTTTTAGCATCTTATCTAGCAGATTTATTAATTTTTTCTTGCTGATATATATCTTTGTTGACTGTTTCAAATAGGGACATCAAGCCTAAATTTCTTTTCCACTTAAAATATATCTTGTACACTTGGCTTTTCTTGTGTCTCGGGAAGGTACAAACACTTTATGTAGGTACTCAAATACTTGGCAACCTTAAACCACTTCTGAAACATGTCATTAAAGCCATATTCCACTTAGAAACTTTACCTATATGGGAATACATTCATAAGTATCACCTTCCATCTCATTTCCCCCTAGGGTCACCCGTGATTCCCCCCTTGAGGTGATCACTTCACCTCTAAATTGATGGGAGTACCTATTTGAGGTGAAAATGGGTAGCGTTTCTCCTAGTTGTCTCCATCTTGTGGTTTAGGTCAGGATTTTCCCAACCTACAATTTGTGCAATAACATTTTGGTCTCGTTGTCAGGGAGGATTTTGAATCCTCTTTCGTGCCCTAACAACACTTTTTCAAGCTACCATCCCAAATCATTTACCCCTAGATTTCCTAGCGACTCCACTTGAAGGACATTTCCCTTCCACCCTTGATGAGCTCCTCTTAAATCTCATCTGGCGACTCCACCTTCCCAGAACCCACCTTTCTTTGTTTTTCCCCTTTCCATCCTTTGATGAGTCTTGATCTCATATGGCAGTTCCATTGAGGTGTCTTTTCAGTCAATGGAATTATGGAACCATGGGATGAACCCTCGTCTAGAGATTGTCATGCCTCGAGGAGGGAACTTTTACAAATGAAAATGGAAAAGGTTTCTAATGAAGTTGTTGAGGAATTGATGAATCGTGTAAAATATTTATTTCAAAAATATGTCAAAGAACTAGCCCTCGAGGATTAAGAAATGCTTGCAGGATATATATATAAAGAAAGTTACCAAGAATATCTCGATGAAGTTTCTCATGTTGAAGATACAGACAATACATTTGATGAATATGAAGTTCTTATACCTTCCCTTCCTTTTGATGAAGACATCCAGACCTATGTTCCTCCTGCACATCAAGAGAACATGATGATTTGTGACCCTTTTGAATATCTTGACGATACTTTATTCCATGACTTTGGAAGTAAATAAGTATTATAGGATCCCCTGGATGCGAAGAACCCTTTTGGAAAAGGGAAAATAAAGCATTATTTATTAAGAATCAAGCTTCTTGTGATGAAGAGGTGATGGAGGAGCATGTCCATAAAGAGAAAGAAGAATTATAATGAGGTGCAACATGTTTAGAATCCTCGTGAGACATCATTATATTTTCTCCCGCTTGATGAAATTGAGGTTGTCTAGCCTTACTCTCCTCATGTACAAGAATTTGAAGAAGCAAATGGTCTAAATGATGAACAATTTGAATATATAGTTGATCGCCCCATGCTCTATTCTTCCTGCACACAAAGATAAAGAGATGGTAAATTTCAGTCACTGATGGTCTTATAAAAGAACCCTTGGATATGGTGGATGAGCATATAGAAACTTTCATACTGACTGGGAGATGCAATTGGAATGTTGGTCATTTCATTTTTATAGAGACCCCATTTACGACATTGAGGGTAAATCTCAAGCAAAGGGGGTTGATTAGTCATTTTCAGAGGATTGGTCTTCATGCGTGTATGATTCATATGTTTGGAATCTTGATGATGATATGATTATAGATACGTTCCATCCATTCAAGGATGACATGTCGCAACATTTTCAGGGTAATTTTAGGTCATCCCTTGGGAGTTGTGATGCAACTCCTTTTGGGGATGCAGACTTGTTCTATGAGGACTTTCAACCACTTTTGTCCTCGATTTTAGATGAACACCAAGATGTGTCCATCCTAGAGTAGTAAAAATCTCACCCTACAAAGAGAAAGTATTTTCATCTTGAATCTTTTTACAGTGATTCGCGTAGGAAGAGGCAACGTATTTATTTCTCCAGACATGAGATGTTCCCTTACCTATTTTCTTCTTCTCTAAGGAATCCTCAATATTTCTTGGGATCTCTCATATCTTCTCAGTCTTTGGGTAGAAGTGGCGTGCTAAAGAAGGATGAAAATAATCCATATTCCTTACAGGATATCCTTCTTCAGAGATGGATTTATCAAGCTTGTGGCCATTATCTCCAGCAGGATTTTGTCCCTCCCACCCATCTCCATGAGTTTCATTCCATAATTGATTATATGTTTATTTATGCTCATGATTATTTTGTGCTCAAATTTTCCTTGATGTATTGAATGATTAAGCATATGGGGAGATACCTTGATGAAACGGTGAATAGATGGTTGCATTGGTTCTATTATTTCACATAACATCACCCATCACCCGATATTTAGGGCCCTAGGTAAGTAGGTAGGTCATCTTGATTTCTTGAATTTGCATTTTGATTTCTCATGGTATTTTAGTTGCATTTCATCTTTGATTTTCATTTTTCTCTACTTGCATTATTGATTTACATGTTTCTCTTTTAATCATATATATGAAAAATGCAAAATTTTATTTTCTAGATTAGTTGTCATTTTTTGAAGTTTGGATTTATTTATATGGACAAAGGATGAGTGATCCATCCTACACTTGAAGAATTTTTTTTTTCAGTGTGTATAGGCACAGGTCCACCAGGAGATGATATGGTTCTCATGCACTCTATGGTGAGTACATGTCCCCAAGTAGGAGCTAGATGTTATCCCCGATTCTTAGGGATAACTAAGGATATGATGTCTCAATGCCCTCAGGTTGCAAACATGGAGTATCGAGAGGTAGCTTGACCAGTAGTGTCCACTTGCACAAACAAAGACCCACTTCACCACCACAGTTCTAGGTTCATCATGAGGGTATTCACCACATCAAATGGATTCCAGAAGACATTGGGTCTTACTTAATGAGGTACAAGCCAGGTATTGTGGTGAGTGTCATTTCAATATTTGAGACATTTGAGTTTTTTTCAATTATAACAGCTTTTAATTATGTAATGTTTTCTTGGACATTATGCTCTTTTCCATGTTTCACTTTGGTGGTTGACATTTCACCCTAGTAAGTGGGCCACCCTTAGGGGTAGGGTTTCTACTAGGAAGTCCTCTTGATGAGTCATCGTGCCATTACCAACCATAATTTTCACTTTCCACACTTCATCCTCTCATCTCCTTACCTTCTAGGATTTTTGGATATATTGACCCAAGAAGGGATTGTCCCTCATTTCATGGGAAGAAGGGGATGAAGGCCTAGAGTATTGTAGTTGTAAAAAGATAAAATCCAATCATTAACCTTCTATATTCTCACCCAAGGATCCCAAGGACAATGAAATGTATCTCATAAGAAACTGATGAGACCCATAAAAAATAAATGATGGAAAATGTCAACCAAGGTGGAGCATGTCTAGGCACTCTTTTTCATGCTTAGGTAGAAGCCCCACACATTCTTTCAAATTTGGGAAGCATGATGTGACAACGGTAGAGTCAAGGTGGGCATTTGTTTTCATGCTTAGGTAGAATCCCCACCTTGGATTCAACTTGGAAACATCTTAAGAAGACAAAAGGCAATAAAATGGATTTGAAAAGGTTGCATTGGAAACGAAGGTGCAACACACCCTCTACAAAGTCACCCATAAATGTGATACTATGATCCCTTGTATGTCATGAAAACCATGCCCAAGAGTCTTTCCCCCATCCATGTCACTTTTTCCACATGTCTTAGAGAGGGCCCCACTTGGGACACACTCCTAAACTTGAGGTACAATTCACCCAATAGGTCACTTTGTCAACCCTCCCATACCTTAATTTTGAAAATTGCATAGGGTCTTTGAGCACTTGTTTATTGTGATGAGGTATGTTTTTATGTAAATGATTAAATGGATCTTTTATTGAATTTATTAACTCATCATGGTGCATTTGAATTGAGATCCTTGGAGGGTGTATTTATTGTCTTTGTAGGACCTAGTTGGTGGATGTATTTGGAAGAACAAGCCTATCTTGGGCTTCCTTAGGGTTTGAAGCCCACAAGTTGGATACCATGGCTCTCACCCTAGATGATGATGATAGCCTTTAGAGGCTTGAGAGACACCTTGGAGAACCTCACACATGCCCCTACTAGCCCAATGTTTTTCCTCTTGAGGCTAAAACGTCACACTTGGAGAGCTTAACGTCATGCATGGGTTAGGGTTTTGGTGGTGAGGAGGACACATGGCATGAATTGAAGGAAGAATGCCTTATATCATGGAGGCAAGGCTTGGTGTAGGGACACGTGGCCTTTGGAGGCCTATCCCATTCATCCTCAACCCAATGATTTTCTTCAAAGTGCCAAAACGTTGCCCTATGCGGGTGACGTCTTACTTTTATGGTTTCTTTCATGTGCAAATTATGAATTAAATATTATTATTATGTAAAAGGAGAAAAGTAAAGGAAATTTTTACTCCTTCCTTTGTGACTTACCCTTGTATGTGGACAAATTATGTTTATGAGGTTGATATAAATAGAGATCAACCTCATTTCATTTTTATTATAACTCTCCCATTGTGAGAAGACTACATTGGTTGAAATTTGCACCCTCCTTGGGAAATTCTCTCTATCTCTCTTGGTTACATTCTCTTGTTATGGTTTGTATTTTCTATTGGTGGAATAAGTGATGCCCACTCTCTCTTGGAGTATATTTATTTCTTTATGGTGGATATTGCTTGGTTAAAGAAGGAGTTTATCTTTTTTTGTGTTTGGGCTAGGTAAGGAAACTATCTCGTTGCTTCTTTTTCTTGGTACAAGTATAATATGATAAGCTTGTTGGGGAGTATAATCACATACAACCCCACTAATACCATCATTTTTTCTTGAATTATTTCATTGCATAATGGAATACTAGGAGTAAAAGGGTTTAGACCCTCCTAGGGTTTGTTCCTAGTTAATTTTATCTTGCCTTGGGGAGTAAAAAGGATTACACCCCCAAGGAGATAGCTATATTAAATCGTTAATTTTAAAGACTTCAAAACCCAATAGATAAAGGCACTAGTCTCTTGCATTGGAGAAACAAAATCATTGCATTACGATACATAAAAACACGAGATATTGGAATTGTTTGAGTTGGAAACTTTCCCGCATGCCAAGAGCTTGTCAAGGTAACTAAGGCATCTTTATTGGATTGGTTTTCTTATATATGTAACTCATTAAAATATAAATCCATTAGGGCTACAAAAAATAATTATTTTACTTACTCATAACTCATATTTCAACCATCAAAAGTTGTTGATAATTTACCCCTACCATCTACTAGTCTCAGCACATATTTTGGGTCGATTACTTGTGATTTTTGGTGGTTGATGTATGTGTTGTAACAACTTATTTTATACAGCCATAAGGCTGCAAATATATATATGAAATACATTTCTATAACAGCCTTACATTGATTCTAAAGTCTTATGCTTTTATACTTGAGTTGTACTAGTTTTTACTAGCTTATCTCTTGCATCATTTACGTGACTTTTAGCATCGTATCTAGTAGCTTTATTACTTGTTTCTTGTGGATATATATCTTTGTTGACTGCTGCAAATAGGGCATAAATCCTAACTTTCTTGTCCACTTAACATATATCTTTTACATTTGGCCTTTCTTGTGACTCGGGCAGGTACAAACACTTTCTGAAAGTACTCAAAGACTTAGCAACCTTAAACCACTTCTGAGACATGTCATTAAATCCATATTCCACTTGGAAAATTGACCTATAGGGGTAGGGGAATCTATTAATAAGTATCAATTTCCATATCATTTCCCCCTAGGGTCACCTAGGATTCCCCCCTTGAGGTGATCACTTCACCTCTAAAGTGATGGGAGTACCTGTCTGAGGTGAAAGTGGGTAGGTTTTCTCCTAGTTGTCACCATCTTATGGTTTGGGTCACGCTTTTCCAAACCTACAATTTGTGCAATAACAATTCATACCTTTGGTATCTTGTTGATTCATTGGTATATGTTTAAGGCACATATTTGGTGCATGGTGTAAGGCATATTCTTGGTACATGTATGAGCTGCATGTCATGGTGATGTTGGTACATGTTGAGGTTGATGCATGATATTGTACAGGTTTGATACATCATTGATGTACACAATATTGTACATGGATGATGTACATGATATTGTACATGGTTGATGTACTTGGTATGGTACTTGGTATGGTACATGGTTGATGCATGGTATGGTATAGGTTGATTTACATGGTTGATGTTCATGGTATGGTACAGGTTGATGTACATGGTTGATTTACATGGTATGGTGATGGTTTCTATATCCATGTGAGTGGATCTGGTTATAGTTGGTCGATGATGGTATATCAGTGACAGTGACAGGGAGATTGAAATTTTGGTTGATGTGACAGTGATAGTGACAGATTGGTTGATGTGACAATGACAGTGAAAGGTTGGTTGATCTATTGGTGACATTGGCAATGACAATATCAGTGGTAGTAACAGTGATTCTGCACTTATATTTCAAGGCATTATGATGGGGCAAGGAAATGGGGTTGTATCCTCCTTCTGGTTGGTGCTGGAGAGCATAGGGAGTTGGAGCTTCCTTTAGGTTGTAGCCTAAGAATCAGGGGGTTATAGCCTCCTTTTGGTTGGATTCATATAATTCAGGGAGTTGTATATTCCTTCAGGTTAGAGCCTGTAAATAGGGGGTTGTATCATCCTTCCATTTGTAGCTAGAGAATTGGTTAGCTGATGCTTCCAATGAATGTATTATTTGATATATAAGAAAATCATTCCATGGTTTTCTCCCATTTTGGTTTCCATGAAAATTTTGGTGTACTATGTATTTGATTTGATGTTGGTGATGAGATGTTTATTATGTTTATATGTGTTGGACTTATGGGCTGACCTGGGTTCTACCTTAGTTCTCCAACAAAACCCTTATCACCATCGGCCCTTCTTGTAAACCAGAATGTTGCACCGCACACATAGTGCATAGCGTAGTGTCACCTGTATGGTTTATGGGGGTCTGCAAGACTCATATGTCTACAGTTGTGGAAGGGATTGGGGGATGTTATTTATTACTTTACTTCTTCTTATTTCTAGTTAATCATGCATCCATTCATTCATCATATATATGCATTCATTCATTCATTCATTTTCATATTTAATCTAGTGTGCACTGTAAATAAATAATTCATTCATCTATATAACCTTTCAATGATAACTGTAGAATTAATAACACATCAAGACACATTGCACATAGGGTTTTACCGTGGTTCACTCCCCCCCGGGGAGGGCTATGTCCACAAAGATATTCTTCTTATTTATTCTTATTCATCAAAAAGGGTGTTGTGTGCATTACATTAGAGTAGTGAGTAGTGAGGTGGACCAGGATCACACCAAGATCCACAAATTGCGACTTGGCCCTAAACTATTTCAACCTCATATGAGCTCTACAACTCTCAAATCAAACTTCCAATCCCAAAAACTCAAAAAAAGGCTCTCCACAAGAGACTCATCGCACTAACTCTCTAAAAACTCAATGATTATGATCCTCCTATCATCTATCCGATATCCCTTATGTATATGACAAGAATGGGTTAGAAACCCTTACAATCTGTCTTAAAACCCTAACCCTAACTAGGCTAGGTTTTTCCACTTTTGCATTGTATTTCCACAAATTTTGCGGTGCACGTTGCTTTTCATCAAAATGTGGCGTGTTATTTTGCCTCTCTTGTTGTGCTATTCTCCAAACTTGCATGCTCCAACAATATTCTCATGATATATTGAATGCAATCATAGATGATACATTGATGATATATTGTTGATAAAGTTTAATTTTATATATTGTGGTTAAAATTGGTAAAAGTTCTCATATTGATTCACCCCCCCTCTCAGTATTCCAACAATTGGTATCAGAGTAGGTTCCTTCAAGAAATAGTATAGCCACTGGAAGGTATATCATGGAGAACACCAATTTGTATAAGAATGGAATACCATAGTTTGATGGACAAAACTATGCCTTCTAGATAAGAAGAATGAAAACTTATGTACAAGCACAGGGATTTGATATTTGGAAATCAGTAATAGATATATACAAAGAGATTTCCACTCCACCAACAAACAACGATGGAAAGAAACTCATTCAAAAAAATTCAAGGGCTAAAAACACTATCTTGAATGGCCTGGTTGATTCAGTATATGTCAAGGTTATGCATTGTGATTCCATAAAGGAAATTTGGGAAAAACTTCAGAATGTTTATGAAGGAGATTCCAAAGTCAAAGAAGCCAAGCTTCAGACTTACAGGGCTCAATTTGAATTGTTGAAAATGAAGGAATACTAAGACATTGCATCTTACGTTTTATGAGTTGATGAAATAGTGAATGCGATTAAAGGATTGGGAGAAGAAGTTGATGAATCTATGATTGTTCAAAAGGTATTAAGATATCTTCCAATGAGATTTAATCCTAAGATTCAAGCACTAGAAGAAATATCAGATTTGGGTATGATAAGCATGGATGAGCTACATGGAATATTTACAGCTTATGAAATGAGAACATCATGGGAAAATCCATCCAATAAAGAAGTAGCTTTCAAAGAATCAATTAAGTCAAAGAAGAATAAAAATCATGAGTCAAAGCCAAATTGTAGATGCAAGAATGATTCTTATTAAGATGAAGAGATGGCCAACTTCGTAAGGAGTTTAAAGAAATGAATTGGCAAGTACAAAGGTATACTTCCCTTAAAATGTTTTAATTGTGGTAAAATTAGTCATTTTCAAAATAAGTGTCCTTATGCTAAGAAGTCATATAGTGATGAAGAATAAGATCTAAATAAAGAAAAGAAATATCAAAAGGGAAATACTAAAGGAGATAAAAGGAAAGTCTTCAAGAAAAATCTCTACTCAAGAGAAGACAAATATTCATCTGATGAAGATGATGAAAGCGATGGTGAATCTGAAAAGGTACTCTTTATGGCTACGAAAACTAAGAGAAGAACTCATGAAAGTGATGAAGAAGAAGGTGAAGTGGATCTTGAGGTAAAATTAATTAGTTCTTTAACTTAGTTGAATAAAGAAAGGAAGAAAATCAAATCATTTAAAGAAGAAATCATCTCCTTCAAAACCCAACTTGAAGAAGGAAAGAGAACAAAAGAAGTAATGCATATCCAGAGGATAAATAAAGAAAAAGAATGTGAAAATATTGAAAAGGAAGTCGTGACATCGATATTTGATGTCAACAAACTCAGCAAAAACTTGAAAATTTCTCAAAGGTTATATAACATTCTCAATAGTCAAAGACCATACAATGACAAATCTGGACTAGGATACAAGAATTTTCATTTTGAGGAAGATTCAAGCTCTATGACGAAAGGAACAGAACAAAAGAGTTATGCAAAAGTTATCAAAGGAAGGAATCATGAATCAGAATGGAATGAATACAGAATACCATCTACATTCAAGAAGAAAAGAAGCTTCAATCATTATGAAGGAAACAACCAATTAAAATATCATGATAATCCAAGGCAAGAATTCAGAAGGACTACACCACAAATAAGATCATTCACTCCCAGGAATGTAAGTCTCTTTTATGGTCATTGTTTTACTTGTACTAACTTTGGAAATAAAATTGTAGATTGCAAGGCTTATGGAAGAAATGTTCAAACTAGAGATGGTTATGTGGATCTCTCCAATATTGAATGTTACAAATTCCACAATTACGGTCACATAGCTCGAAATTGTAGAAGTGTGATAGAGTCTCCCATGAAGGAAAACATTGATGTCAGATACAGGAAGGTTTGGAGAAGAAATGAAAAACAAAAAGAGAAGGTGAATGAAGACCAAGTCCCAAAGATCGTACTCACAATATTAAAGCAGCACAAGATCATAATGAATTCACAGGCCAAGAGGAAGATGTCAGAATCCAGGAAGAGGATGAAGTCATAATTCAGGAAGAAAATGAAAAGAATGTTAGAATTCAGGAAGAGGATGAAAAATAAAATGATGAATCCACAAACGAAGAGGAAGATTACTATGTATTAGAGTGGATATTTTTATGAGCCATTCATCTTGGAGACTCCCAATAAATATGAATGATGAACATGGGGAGTATATGCAGTAGCTACTACATCTCAAAGAACCATCCTTTGAGTAGTTTGAAGTGTTTGCAAATATAGATTCAGAACAGTCATATAGCAGAAGTACAAAATGACAGAATGATCAATTGAGAAGCAGTGTTCCCATGTAGATATTAGAGGAACATCATTGACACACTTTTTGAGAAGGGATATATTCATTACAAGTTCAATAACATATTACATATTAGTGGACATATTTGATACAGTCTGAGAAACAGGAATATGTGATTATCAGTTGCAGCAGAGAAGCCTTCATAATAGTACAGTGACAGATGGGTCATCATTGTGGATAGTTGATTAGCATAGTTATGGACAGTTTGTGACATACATATAGAGATGGATTTATGATATCATTAGAAGGTATAGACATATATATTTACAATTAGAATCAGTGGACAAGTGGAATCAATTGGTCTAAAGAATACAAGCAGTGAAAGGCATAGCATAACAGGGAAAGAGAAACCTTCAACAGAAGTTATATCACCAGTGGGACATTGTTGAATAGTATGGTCAATGATGTCTAAATATTTTAAATCAAGAAATTTTGAATGCATTTTATATATGTCAAAGAATTACAAGAGGAAGCACCAATAGACAAGAAGCATTGGAAGAGAGGAAAGGAAGAGTATGCAGGAAGTCCAGTATTGTTCTACATCTTGCAGAGAAGTCAAGGGGTGAGAAATCGCTAGAGAAAAAGATCAAGAAATAAGTATTAGAAGCATGCAGACAAGGGAAGACATACTGACAGGGGGAGTTATCATTTTTCCCATGATGTCAAAAGGAGAGAAAGAGACAGATCATAATAGAAATATTCAAGAACATTAAGTCAGAGAAGGATTGTTCAAAGAAGGTATACCTTTAGGGGGAGTCACTCTTTGTTATTGATATCAAAGAGAAGAAGAAATTGGAAATAAACATGAGGAGAGAAACATGTGAAGAGAAATCACAAAAGCATGAAGATAGGGAGAGCATCCCCAAGGAGATATAACCTTTTCCATTGATGTTAAAGGGAGAGAGAAACATCAAGAGAAACATTGATGAGAAGTGATGGTGACAAGGGGAGCATGAGTATTGGAGTATGAGTGTTTCCATCAATGTTGGAGTTGTAATCAATTCTAAAGGGGGAAATTATTGGACAATCGGTTTGGACAGTTGGTTTTCATTGATGTGAACCCTTGGAGCATTCGAGATACCCAAAAGTTGTGATCAATATTGATGGTAAGTTATTTTTCATTGGTGTCAACAAGAGTGGTTGATATCAACGGGCGTGATGGGTGCATTTGAAGAAGTGTACAAGAATCCATAGAGGTGTGGTTATGGAACACTAAGTTGAAAGAGGAATAAGGACATGAACGAAAGTGTAAATGTAGGTAATACATTTATATATGGATATCACTCATCGTGTTGTTTCTGATGATAGGTGGTACACCACGGGGTTCCTCATAGTTGAGGAGTTATGGCCTTGTGAAGTTGGAAACCCCGAAGAATGGTTATGAATCCCCTAAACAGTTACAAATCTTAGTCAAAGGGTAAATTGGTTGTAACAAGAAATCCCTAAAGTAAGAAAAGAAGTTATCTTGAAAAAGTATAAATACACCACAAGAAGTCCTTCATAGGTACACACACACACTTTATTGATTATGTATCTTGTGAAGAAATTTTGGTCTATTGTCGAATCTGAGGTTGTGAAGGAAGATCGAAGGTGAAAGTATCAGAGTTGTAGAAAATGTGAGTAACCCTAGTTTTTGAGGTATCTGCAGGTTACAGGTTAGAAGAGCACGGATGTACTCAGGTTGTAGAGGAGAAAAGTGTAGATATCCATGTGTAGAAGAAGAGAAAGTTGTGGATCTGTGAAAATCTTGTGAAAGGGTGTGAAGTGATGCTTGTGACAGGTTGTTGATGCCCAAGATGGTTTAATCATATGTTATATGATACAGGAGGGTGTCTATAGGATCAGAGGTATTCTTATGTGTTAGTTTTAAGGCTTATGCTTATGTTGTTATGGTACATTCTTGAGGGATTCCATGGTAGTGATTGTGCATGGTACACCTTCGTGATGGTATGATACATTGTTAGAGGCACATATTAGACACTTGGCATATATCATGTATGAGTGATGTGGAACATGTTTGATGGTATCTGTTTGTAAATGGTTTTTGGTTGTTGGCACATACTTGAGGCACATGGTTTGAGGTACATCTTGGTTACTTGTTGATGATGTGATGATAATAACTTTGGTATCTTGTTGAGGCATTGGTATATGTTTGTATTACACATGAAATTTGCACACCTAGGTACCTCACCCTAAGTGTTGTAAGTGTCATATAAGTGTCTCATACACCTTGACACCATGGAATAACCTATGTCATAATCCCTAGTCAATGTGGAAGCTTTTCCATTTCATTGCAGGTGTCAAATGGTGCCAAAGAACTCGGGGATCAAGCTCAAGTTGCAGCAGCGAGGACAAACACCGGAATAAGGTGCATAACACTTTCTTCTTTCTCCATATTTTTCTAATTAGGTAATTAGATTCAAAGGGATATTAGTGTCCAATGTTAGCATCTTTATGTCCTGGTATAGGGGTATATAATCCAAGAGGAAATTCACATGTTCGCAGGGGGATTTTCCTACAACAGAAATTGGTGACTCCACTGGGGATCGACATCGATTTTTCTTTCCTTGGATTGTACCTGCCCTTTTACGACCTTTTAAATACTAAGGAAATTCACCTATCCGTAGGGGGGTTTTCCTACAACATAAATTGGTGACTCCACTGGGGATCGACATCGATTTGTCTTTCCTTGGATTGTCCCTAACCTTTTCCCACCTTTTAACAGACCCCCCTCTATTACAATCGATTTTCACCCTGCATCAAGTACTTGAACATGTCTGCAGGGGGATTTTCCTACAAAAAAAATATCTCTTAAGTGTCATATAAGTGTCTCATACACCTTGACACCATGGAATAACCTGTGTCACAATCCCTAGTCAATGTGGAAGAGGGATATATTACATGAAGGCCAAAATACCAAGTGCGCATGAATTATTATTAATATTCATGAAAAAGAAATTAATTAAGTGTGAGAATCAAGTGCACATGAATTATTATTAATATTCTTGAAAAAGAAATTAATTAAGTGTGAGAATCCACCTCACATTTGGTTTCCTATTTTTTAGGGA
>CBVK0101777812.1:8315-19876 GCA_900067695.1 Picea abies | reverse complement strand
ATATATATATATATATATATATATATATATATATTATTTTTTATTTTATTGAAAAGTACAGTATGTATGTATTATGTATGTATTGTTTATATTATAACATATAAAAAACTATAGTAATATTTTTAACTTGTGGAAGGCTCCTTTGACTATGCCCTAACTAATGGTCAAGTCCATATTAGCAATGAATTTTTTGTGGTTATGTCCTAATCCTCAACAAAGATGACTCTCAGTACATTGAATAATATTATATTATGATGATATTACATTAAATGTATTGTGATAAGAATAATAACATAATAATATTATGGTAAGGCATGGTATGGGTATTTTATTAATTTTTACGGAGAGGTCATAATACATTGTGTGTGATTGTTTATTTAAGTTATATGAAGAAAATGTGTATAATACATTGTGTGTGATTGTTTATTTAAGTTATATGAAGAAAATGTGTGTGTTTTTAATAGTGAAAGTCATAAGATATATATTATCCTCTTAATAATATAATACATTGTGTGTGATTGTTTATTTAAGTTATATGAAGAAAATGTGTGTGTTTTTAATAGTGAAAGTCATAAGATATATATTATCTTCTTAATAATATATAATATATAGTATATGAAATTAATTAAATATATCTAATGTATAGTAAGTCTCATATTATGGTAAGTTTTTATGATATGAGATTTTGTTAAATATATATTTATTATATGAAATTAATTAAATATATCTAATGTATAGTAAGTCTCATATTATGATAAGTTTTTATGATATGAGATTTTGTTAAATATATATTTAACAATTTTTTTTAAGACACATAAGTTACAAACTCGTAAGGGGAAAATCGTATCTAAGCATTGAGTGTAATTTAAAGGCATTCAACTTGTTAATAGTGAAGTCATCTAGTGATAAATATTACTCAATATTTATTTTTGGAATATAATATAACTTGTGAACATTATTTTATTCTTAAGTTTTGTTATATAATATACTTATTTATTGATACAGGTTGTTTTATAAATTTTTATGATGGTTATAAAAAAAAAAATGATGTTTTGACATTTTAAGAAAAAATAAGAAGCTTGGACATTTTATTTTTAGAAAAGTATTTAATTTAAAAAAAAATGTTTGATTTTATATTAAATTTTGATGTAGAGAAGGTTAAGGCTAATGGATAATGATAATATCAACAATTCAAGATGGAAAGAACTTCACACACTTATTTTCTTTATGATATGTTCTAATTTTGAAAAAATAGAAAGAAAAGAGAACAAAATGATATAACAACCCTCTAATTATATTAAGTTTTCAATTAAAAATTTTAATGATATCAAGGGGTGTTACTTTTGGTTGTGAAATCCATATCTTCTATTTCTTTGAAATTGGATCATTGAATTGGGCGTGGAAGGAAATCTAGAGATATGCTCATGATAAGTGAGAATATCTTATATCTTAAGATGGGTGCATGAACTTGGAAAAGTATTATATGTGGGTTAATTTAGGTTTAAGTATAAATTTTCTTTATTTGGAGTGAAAAATTTAGATCTCTTGCATTAATATCTAAGGCATCCAAGTCAAATGTTATCAAAGATAACTCCTTTAACGTGTATTTTTATTTAAATGTAAAGAATGAATATTATTCTCAATTATTGGATAAGTTGAATATTGGTTTACCATTATGTTATGATTCTATGATTAATTGAGAATTTTGGTATGATTTTTCTATTATGTTTATTTTTATGTCATAAATATTCGTATGTATTTTTATGTTGTACCTCCCAAGAAACAAGTGTCTCGATAATCCATTCAACAGCATGCAAGAATTAAAGTCCCTCCCCATGCCTCTCCTTGTGTTATCCTTGGTAGCTTTTGTAGTTATGGACTATACAATGCTCAGGTGGGTGGATGTGTGTGGCTTATTAAGGAGGAATGTTAGGTTCTCTTGGATGAATTTTGGGCAGGGCCTCATCTCAAACCCTCGACTAACAAGAACAAAACGGACTTAGAACCATGAGATTGGTATTATCTAGATTATATGAAGTATTCCTTTGTCTTGACTCTCTCCTTTCTCTACAAAAATGAGTCATTTTTCGTTGCAAGAATCGTAGTTGCATTATGTGTGATATAAATAAAGTATTGATTGGTTACAAGAACTATGAGAGAAATATGATTAAGGCATAGATCATTTTCGTCAACTCTATTGTGAAATGGAGTCGTTAACAAGATGAATTGGAGCATAAGATGAAGGTGGACAATAAATTTAGAGACAATTGTGCCATGCAAACAATAATGAAATTGATAGAGCCTAGAGAATCAAAAAAAAATTTCTCTCCATATATGATTATCTCTTTCTTACAATATTTGGATTTGAATATTGATATAGAGAAGCTCATTACTTGAATTAACATGGCAATATCCCACTTACAAATTCCACGAGAAGTGGTTTACCCTCCACCCTCTCTAATTTCTATACTGAAAAACCCTATGATAAGTGAATTTTCCCAAGATATTTCTAAGGACATGCTTATCTAACACACAACCATGGAGACAAAATCCCCAATTCAAATGGGTAACCCCACAAATCAAATGGAGGTAATGGCATTAGGAATAAACCATAGTTTTTCAAGTGGGAAGAATATTTAACTTTTTTAATTTAGTAGTCTACGTTTTGTCGAGTTATTGTTTTTCTATATCAATTTGTAAGAAATAATTTATGGCAAGGAATTTTTTCGCTAAATTGAATAGGGAGCATGGAAACTTTTGGTTGAAAAATAGTACAATCTAGATGGGAGGTAGTATGTTAATTCAATTTTGCATTGTCACATTATAATATTTGGACAAAACTATTCTTAATATAAAATTTCAACTTTTTAATGTGAAAAAGTAAAAGAGTGTATGTTTTTGGGTGTTTTGTCTCTTTTATTTTTTTTTTTCATTTTATTATTTTTATTTTTTTTTGTCTCAAACATGTATTTTAGATTCTGTCCTTCATTTATAAAATAAATAATTATGTTTTTTTTCATTTTATTATTCTTCTTTTTTTTTTTTCAAACATTTATTTTAGATTAGGTTTTTCATTTGTAAAATAAATAATTTTTTGTTTCATTTTCTTTCTCATTTCTTTTTTTTCTCCTTGAAATATAAATCTTTGAAAAACTCTCAAGCACTTTTCTTCATTTTAAAGATAATATCTAATGTAAAATGGATGACATAGACTTAATGCAAATAACTAGACAAAGACATCAAGTAAGATCCACAATATCAAATACATCACTCTAATACATCATAAAGTGAGCCAACCCAAAGCCTAACCAAATTCCAAATCTTATTTATTTGACTTTTACATTATACTCAAACCATTTTTATCAAAATTTTAACCAAAATATAAACATGCAAAATTATTATACAGAATACCATGTCACAAGCTATGGAAATTTAAATTATTTAATTGGTTGTTATTATTGAGGTATTGGTCCCTTGCATTAGACCTTATATTTTGTAAAGGAAAAGTCTAACTAGTATGTTAATTTTTTTATCAAAACCATATTTTAATATTGTATGGTTGTATATGGAATGTTTTTTAGCAATTTGATTTATTTGGGAAATGAAATCAAACTAATTAAAATCTCTTGTCCTACAAACAAAGAGGTCTCATACACTTGTGATGACTTTAAAATTAGATTATTATTATTATTTATATGTACATGTATTTAAAATATATTTATTTATTATTTTTCAATTTTATATTTTATATTTAACATATAAGATAGGCTTTGTCTAGCTATTTTACTAAATATTTGTTTTAGTGGGAAGAATACATAAATGTATAAATTTACAAGAATCATTATTTTTTGTTATTCAAAATCCATTTCTTAATGCAGAAATGGATTTAACATGCTGAAAAACATCACTCAAATCTACGAATCTAATAATCTAATAATTTCAATTATGTAGTATAAAATTAATAGTTCCAAAACATGCCCATGAGACAATGTTGTTATTATATCCTTTTTGTGTGAAAGAAAATGTAATATTGTGACTATATGTAATTAATTGCAATGTAAAATTATAGTTAATTTATTTTTAATAATTATAAAAGTTTTTATTTGATTGGTAGAAATTTATAAATTATATTTTGATATTTTTCGGGGGAAATTTTAAAAATATTTCTTCTTATTACGTCGAAGGCTTTCTTTGGGATAGGTTTTCGTCCAGTCTTCATCCTATGTCAAAGTCCTATAAAAACATAACATATGTTACTATAATTCCAAGCAGGTGAGTGCTTGGAAGCACCAACCAACTTATAAGATCTCTATCTATGAAAATAGATTCATGTGGGATCAAATAGGCATAGCAACAAATCTCCACTACTAGCCGCAGACACACACAGAATTCACTGAGAGAACGTGAAGATGTTTTTTTATCGATTTTAAATTTCTGATCAATGGTATTGTTACCACCCCTAGCCAATCATTTTGTAACATTCCCCTAGCCAATAATGTTCTAACGTTTGACGTGGGTGCCACATGAAAATAATTGCATTTGGTGTGCTTATACAACATTCACATTGTCACTGTGCAGAACATATGCGGTAGAACCAAAACTCAAAAGCCATAGTTTAAATTTTCTACTAAATGATTCTTCATAGAACATTTATTTCTTCATAGAACAATTACACAACACAATACCCAAAATATCATTTGGTTCCTTTTTCTCTACCTTTGGATGATTATCCACGACAAAGCCACCCAATGCTTTGGGATGTTTATCAATTTAATCATTTTTAATAAAGAGTATTATATAATTTAAATTTAATGTTACAATTCAAATTTTATCTTAATTGGTATAGGATAGATTTCATCTATAATTCTTTTGTAACTATAATGATGATTAGTTAAGGATAGAGTTGGATTTTAATAAAGAGTATTATATAATTTAAATTTAATGTTACAATTCAAATTTTATCTTAATTGGTATAGGATAGATTTCATCTATAATTCTTTTGTAATTATAATGATGATTAGTTAAGGATAGAGTTGGATATTTATCCTAATTGGTATAGGATAGATTCATCTATAATCCTTTTGTAGCTATAATGATGATTAGTTAAGGATAGAGGTGGATATTTATCCTAATTAGTATAGGATAGATTCATTTATAATCTTTGTGTAACTATAATGATGATTAGTTAAGGATAGAGGTGGATATTTATCCTAATTCGTATAGGATAGATTTCATCTATAATCCTTTTGTAACTATAATGATGATTAGTTAAGGATAGAAGTGGATATTTATGGATTAAAATTGTCATTTTTATATACAAATATTATGATAGTTTTTTTTCATAGTCTCAACAATGATTAGATAAAGAAATTGGATATCTAGTGGATACTATTTAAGGATGAAAAGAATATGCTCTACCATTACCATTACTTTTATATAGTTAAAAGAGTAAAAAAATAAATTTATAGACTTTCTAATAGTATCAATAAAAATTAAATAAAAAATAAATATTGAAATTATGGTTATGAATATTGACTATATTTATTATCGTATTAAGTTAATTTTAATGTCTTATAATAATGGGAAAAAAATTCCAAAACACATATACTATCTCTTAAAGATAATTGGTTTTTTTTTCTTAATTTTAAACAAATTTACAATTTATTTAAATTATTAAGTTTTATAAAAAAACTAAAATAAATATCATTACATTTTGATGATAATTGTCTCAAAGTTTTCAATGCAATGCTTATTGAATGAAAAGCATTTGTTGAAATTATAGATTTAAAAATTAAAATTATCAAAATTAAATAAATAAATAGTTCTACCAACTAAGAAAAGATATGCATCCTAAGGACATTATAAACTTGTTATTGAAATTTTCATGGCTTAAATGTCATAGTCCCTCTCATAAGTTGGCCTCAGAAGGGAACCTTGACATAGTTAGTTAGTACGCTAAAGTTTGGTTTCTACATCTTAACATTCTACCTTAATTTTATTATCTACTCATTTAATAGAAGTATTCCATGAGATTTATGGATCCAATTTTAAGCCATGTTATTTTGTTTGTACTATTTAACTTGATGGAAACAAATTATAATAGTGTTGTGACCGTTTAGAAATATCCACATAGAGTCAAAATCTAACTCAATTAGTTTGCATGATATTAACATATCATAGGTTCATTCATTGATCTACATATTTATTAAGTCATAAAGTATAAGAAGTTTTGAATTTATACTAGAAGAAATGTAAGGTGGAGTCCATTCTATATACTTACAAATGGTCATAATAAGTTAAAATTTCTTATGGTTGGCATGTAAGGACATTTCAAATGCTAAGAAGGCCAAAATTCTTTTACTCCACCAAAATACTAAAAAAATGATCCTAATAATATGTAAAACCAAAAACCATATTTGAAGATAATATATGTTTTTTATATAATATCATGTTAAAAAAAGGAATATCTCTCCATCATGGTACCATCCCATCTTGTAACTTTGTATTTTAAAGGAGTTCATTAGAAATAATTTTATCTATATTTATTGATTTATGGAAGATTATTAGTATTAGTTTTAGTTTTATTTAGTGATTTATGGATATTGTGTAAAATGTTAAATATCAAGAATTTGAATTAGACGGTCTCTATACAATTTCTATGCAGAAAAGAAACCCACATATGTGAATTGGATTGAACCATGTGGGAAATCAATGGGATGTGAAGTTTTCATTAGTGAGGTAATTGTTAGAAAGGTCTTGAAGACTACTATTCTAGCGTCTTTAGAACTGAACATGCTCAAGAACTTGATTGGTTATGCACTCATTGGTGCTATGGGAGGGTGGGGTCGGGGGGTTCAATGACCATCCATCCAATATTGTCTTGGTTGTATTTATTGCAGTAGTTCAATATCCTACCCAAAACATCAAGAGTTATTCGCATTATATCTCTTCGTTTTCTTTTGACAGGTAAGAACGAACGAAACTTTCACGGGGGGCGTTTTTTCTCAATACTTCTATAAATAAGTGTCCCACTCCAAACCACTAAAAAGAAAAGGTAATGAGGTGGATTTTATATTACTAACATTAAAATTAAAAATAGTCTCACCAAACCATGATGAGGTGGATTTGATGTAACTATTATTAAAATAAAAAATATTCTCACCAAAACTTAACATTGAAGGGGTTCTATTGCTCTACACATCTCTCTTTTATTCAATCAAATCAAAGTCAACACGAAGGAAGTTGGAAGGAATTGACATCCAATGGTGGCAGGGATATACATGTATCAATCACAATGTCTTTTATTGAGGTAAGATAAATTCCCCACGTTAATGTTGGTTTTTGAAGGATTTATTTGGAACAATGACAGTGAAAGAAAGAATTAATGGAGGTCTATTTCAATTTTGGTTTTGATTTGAGTAGTAAAGAATAAGGATAATATATAATAGAAAATAATTACTCCCTCTTACCCTCCTTCCAATCCAATTAGTTTTAGCTTAGTTGTTGTGAATGAGAATGTGGGGTTATTTTACAATTTTTGGGTTGGTTGCAGGGGGGGACAATAAGAGTTGAAACGCAGTTGGATTCACAAGTTGCTTGCTTGAATATTCTCAAAGTGAAAGGAGTGAATGTGGAGTCCCCTATAGTGAATGCTCAAAGGTTGGAATTGGGGCAGGGGCAGTTTTGTCTAGAGCATTGTCTCTTGTGTTTGGTTTAGATACAAGCCAAATGGTGAAGAGCCATATGAAGTTGAAGAAAAGACACCAAAGAAACAACTACACACTTTATTATAGTTGGGATCCTAATCAATGACGCACTTTATTATGAAGAAAAGAAGCATAATCAATGACTTTACTTATTATAGTTGGGATCCACACCCCAACCCAACAAAGTCATGGGCAACGTATTTCACTCAGTCATTATTCATTTGATTTCAAGGTGGTTTGTCTCTCAAAGTAATGAAGGACAATGATACTCAAAATTACTTTAATAATTGTTATATACAATGCACTAGTTACATAGTACTCAAAATTACTTTAATAATTGTTATATACAATGCACTAGTTACATAGCTTTACATGAATAATACCTCCTAAGAAAAAGTTTAAACTACAATCAGGGTAGTATCTGGTCTCATATGTGGAACTAAGGCTAGATGCTACTAGAAAGTAGATAACCCCACTGAAGGTAGTCATGACGATGACGCAAAAGACACTTTCTTTCTTACAACCACTATGTAGCTTGAAATTGTCTTTTGCTATTGGAGTTAGACTTAAAAATTCTTTTGATTGGCTAAGAATTTGTCTTTCTTGGAAGAAAGGAAATACTTTAACAACCCAAAACCTAGAGGCCTCTAGCAAGAGTTGAAGTTTTCCCCCTTACAAACCACCAACGGGTCATTTCAGGTGGTGTGGTTTTCCTTGAATAGTAGTAATATTGGTGATGAGTCAACCCACATTCGTAGATAACAACCAATTATGATTGTCCTCGTTATCAATTGACAACTAAGTTATGATAGGTTTTACATTACAGAGGCACTAGAGAGGTATGACATGTATAGATTTGGAGTGGTGGCATTGGAAATGATAAGAGAACAAAAACCATCCTTGGAACTACCTAACTTATGGAACACAACATATGCATGTTTGTTTCACAAAAGACACTTCTCAAAGGTAAGGAATTTTCCATTTTTCATCTAAATCATTTTTTTCTGGATCTTTAAACAACATAACCACCCCAATTCACTTTGGCATTCCCTTTCCTCTACTTTGGAAATATGCTAGTTTATAAAAATAAAATATTAATATCAAATTATTATGTTGAAAAATTCTTTGTCCCACAAACAAACGAGTCTTATACACTAATTTGATGTTTAATTTGACCACCTTAAAATTAAATTATTATTATTAATTAATCAAACTCCAATAAAATAATGATAAATAATTTATTTATTTTTTTGATTGAAAATATTTAAAAACCATTCACAAATAATAAATATATCACAAGCACAATTTAAATCTAAATAAAGAAAAATAACTACTAAATCCAAATAACTTCACAAATAAAAATAATTAAATAATTATATGTTTAATATCAAAATATATTTTTATTTAATTTATAAAAAAATATAAACCTTAATTTACATTAATATATTAATTATATAATATATATATATGTTTGTTTTAATAATAACAACTTAAATTATTTACAACTTAATTTAACCTATTTTCAAATCTCAAAAATCTCAACACTCACGTTTCAAAATCCTTAACCCTTCCCCTCACCCATTTAAATTTTTAACGTAACTTACATTTAAAAAATAAATTAATAATTTATGTTCCGTATTTAATTTAGTTATTTCTCAATCCAAAAGTCAAACAATGCACTTCATCCTCCTCGCGTTTCTACTTTTTTTTTTTTCCACGTTGGAGATTCCGCGCTGGAAACCCACCCCAGATACTTCCCCACATAGTGGCTGGTATGGGAGTGATAAAGCTTCGTAGCCCCAAGGGACAAGATACTTCCCCACATAGTGGCTGGTATGGGAGTGATAAAGCTTCGCAGCCCCAAGGGACACAGGATTCGAACTCATGACCTCTCCCCAAACTGGAAGAGTGTGCGCATGTCTTATCCAATTGTGCTATCTCATGGGACTCCTCGCGTTTCTACTTATCCAACAAGCAACACAAGTTATTAATTTTCATTAAAGTTTATACATTAATAAGCTATTTCATAAGACGACAAATAAGACTTGTGTTTCATGTTGTTTGATTTTATTTATTTAATAATTTTAAATTATGTTTATTTAATTTAACTAAAAAGTAATGATCGGTAAAGTTGATTTTTTTAATTATTTTGTTGATAACTTTTTGTAATATTGGTGTTTCTAATCCTCATATCAACTATGAATAATGTAAATATGATACATGGTTATAAGGTCATGTACAAGGCTATGTAATATGTAAATATTGTATATATCAAAATAATAAAATAAAATGTATTGTTGACAATATAAAAATATAGACAAAGTTATGGGGGCTAAGTTTTTATAAGAGAATGGGGAAGTCTAAAAGGGAGTGTAACACCCCGGGTTTTGAGCCCCGTATTAAATAATGTATTCTGTTAATCCATGAAAGACCAGAGTGCCCAAACAATTGAAAGAGGCCAGTGTGCCTAGGAAATGTAATGTTTTTATCATTATTAATAATAAAAACACTATTTGTTGCTAGACGGACAAGGACAAGAGGAGGCTTGAGGAGCTAAGCATTTATTTTATATTTTAATTACCCATTAGTGTTTCAATAGAGAATAGCAATTACATGAGCTTCTTGGGGCGGGAGGCCAAGTGGTTCCTTAATTCCAAGAATTACTTAAACCCATCTTTGGTCTAGGGTGGGGGTTGCTTCTTCTTCATTGATTCACTTACTCACTCACAGAATTGCTCGTTGTTCACACCTTTCACTCTATCGATTGTCATCCACTGACCGAAGCCAAGCTGAAGATGGAAGACTCTAGAACTTCGTCGCTTCAACGATTTTTGGGAGATAGGACAAAAGCAGGAAAACAGTCGAAGTCATGAAGTCTCATCGACCGTTCGATCTGATAGGAGGCTCTGGTGAAATATCAGTCGTGAGTCAGGGTCCTCTAGCATTGACCACTTCGGGAAGGTTTAACTCCAAGATAATTGAACCCTTTAGAACTGCTATAAATCAGAGTCTTAGAGCGTAGAAGTCCTGAAGTCCCGTCGACCGTTAGATCGAGGGAAGGATTTCAAAAGTAATGTCGAATGTCGGATCTAGAAAGGGTGGAAGGATAGCGAAGCTTCAGAGATTCAGAACTTCGCCACTCCGACAATTACCAGAAAATGGGCAAAGCCCTGAAGTGTCCAAGCCCCGAAGTGTCGAAACCACGAAGTGTAAAGATGTCGTCATGAAATCATGCAGGCCATTAGATCTGGGGTAGAGAATGTGGATCGTCCATTTGATGGATGATGCATCGTAGGCCACATGGCAGGGGTGCCATGTGAGGACATGTGTCACCCAGATTCTATACCTTTTGGGCCCCAACCTACTCATTTTTTAGTGACACGTGGCATGCATGCCATGGGTGACATCAACATGCCATGTCATCTTCGGGAGTATGGCCTCCAGGGGTCCAACGTCTCTACCAACAAAAGTGTCGAAGGTCGAAGTTGTGAATTCATGCAGACAATCAATCTAAGGTCCCTTCGAGATCTTTTTCAACCGTTAGATCGAGCAGTGGAAGGATGGCGTAAGCACTTCGACGAGTATCACTATGAGAGAGTTGAACAACTTGTAGTTGAAATGTTCTAGAGTCCTGGAGTGCCGAAGTCCCGAAATGATTGAGGATTGTTCGTCCCAACGCTCGATTAAGACATGGTTTTTGGATCAACAGTGGAAAGATAGGGTAACAACTTCGACAGGGGGAGTTGAGATACTTGGGAGTTGTAATTTTCCAGAGCACCGAAGTCCCGACTTGATTAGGGTCGTCCATGTCAACATCCAATTAAGTCGTGACCATCGATCTCGTTGAAGCCTCTA
>CBVK0101777689.1:0-17889 GCA_900067695.1 Picea abies | reverse complement strand
TCTGGAAGGATTATTTTGGTTTTCCATGGGAGTTGGTGGTGTCGAAGGCTAAGATGATACTAATGAAGAACTACCTTCGTCTAAAGAATCTTCCCCTGAAGAGGATGGGGATGAACTAGGTGGAGAAGGTGGAATATCATATCCTCCGACTCCAAGGATAGGTGTTTCAGTAGGATTAGCAATATTACTACCTAAAGGGTTTTTGGGTAGACCAGTGCCTTGAAGGTGTTGTTGGATATCTTTGAAATCAAGAGGTTGATTAAGCGGCCTACCAGAATCATAGTTACCAACTTAATGAGAACTCTACAGAGTTCTCATTTTGGGGGGGGTCAAGTTTTTGACCTCATTTTTAAAAATGGTGCTACTGGTAGCACCCTCCATTTTTAGGTGGTTTTTTTATATTTTAAATTTTCTGATACATAAGATTTCCACTTTGTTTTTCTAAATTCTCGTTTTTTCATTTATTTTCAAAATTTTTGAATTTTTTTTTTCTGAACAATGTATTTTTCATCTATTTTCAAACTTTTCTATTTTATTTTTATTTTTATTTTTATTCAATCGTGTTTTTAGTCATATTTTCATGCTTCATCCAATGTTAAAAATGTTGTACACCATTTATGTTTTTGAAATTAAGATTTTTCATATAATTATCCATCATTAATTAAGTTATGGTTCCATACATTTTAAATATAGTGGAAAATATCATTTTTAACACTCTTTTTTTACCTTACTTCAATAAATAGAAACTAAGTGTTGTTAAATAACAATATTTTTAAATATTTAGAAAAAATATATATAATTCATTTTTTTAGATCAATTAAAAACTAAAATAAATAAGAAAACAAACATAATTGAAATTTAAAAAAACAAAAACATTTTAAAAACAAATTTGTATGAGAAAAAACCATTGAAGAAAAACCTAAAAGGCTAAAGAGGAAAAGAACCATAAAATTATATATATAAAATAAATAAGAAAACAAACAAAATTGAAATTTAAAAAACAAAAACATTTAAAAAACAAATTTATATGAGAAAAAACCATTGAAGAAAAACCCAAAAAGCTAAAGAGGAAAAGAAAACCATAAAATTATATATATATATATATATATCAAGTGAAAAAAAATGCGAAAAAATTAAGAAAAAGGTAAAAACAAATATTTATAGCCCCAAAAAACTTTAAAAAGTTGAAAAAAACCTTCAAAAATTAAAAACATATGAAAAAACACTCAAATTAAGAAACTTAAAATAAAAAATTTAATACAAAATTTAAATAAAAATTAACAAAAATAAGTTGAAAATCCTTAAAACTACAAAAAAAAATTCACAAAAATCTAAAAAAAAACATAAACCAATGTTATAATATAACATTGTTATATTATAAATATGTTATAATATAACTTTATTATATTATAACTATTTATAATATAACTTTGTTATATTATAACTATATTTATAATATAACTTTGTTATATTATAACATAGTTATAATATAACTATGTTATATTATAACATAGTTATAATATAACAGTTATGATATTAATGGGACTTGGGCCAGGCCCGCAGAGGAGCTGAGGTGATGTTCGGCATCACCTCAGCCCCCCCGCGGGCTTGGTCCAGGTCCCTTGGGCATCATCGGCTCATCCCCCCCGCAGGCCTGGCCCAAGTCCGAGGGGGGCTGAGGTGATGCCAGGAGTCGCCTCAACCCCCCACGAGCTTGGCCCAAGTCCCATTATAACATAGTTATAATAATAACTATGTTATAATATAACATTGTTATATTATAACATTGTTATAATATAACTATGTTATGTTATAACATTCTTACATTAGTAACATGTTATAAAAAAAATTAAATAAATTTGTAGATTAGGTAAATTTAATGTTTTTGTTAATTTTGTTTTATTTTAGATTTTTTTTATTTTATTTTATAGAATTTTGATTATTTTTCAGTTTTTTTTCTAATTTTTTTTTTTTTTAAGTTTCAATGAATTTTTGGCTCTTCTTTTTTACAAAAAAAATGTATTTTTGTTTTTCAAATTATTGTTTTTTGGGGAAATTTTAATTTGTTTTCATTTCTTTCTAGTTTTTCTTAGTTTTTCACAATTTTGTTAGCTCATAAAATTTCTTAGCTCATATATTTTGAATATGGTCAATATAACAATACTTTTAAGAAATTATTTATGTTTCATTCAATGTAACTTGTATTTATTTTTTTATTATTAAAAGTGAAAAATTATTAAAAAGTGACGTTGAATTTTTAAAGTATCTTGTGATATTTTCATGGAATTATGTATTACCTTGTGCTTTGCGTGATAATATGGTCAATATAACAATACTTTTAAGAAATTATTTATGTTTCATTCAATGTAACTTGTATTTACTGTTTTATTATTAAAAGTAAAAAATTATTAAAAAGTGGCATTGAATTTTTAAAGTATGTTGTGATATTTTCATGGCATTATGTATTACCTTGTGCTTTGCGTGATAATAACATTTAAAAAGTAAACATTTAAGGTTTTCTTTTGTGATTTTGTTTATAGTGATGATGAGTTATTTTACCACATTATAAAAATGTGTCATTTTCATAACCCCAATTTTAAAATGGGTGCTACTGGTAGCAGTACTTTTCAATTTGATGGTTGATTTTGAGGTTTTGGTTTTAAGATACCAAGTGATAAAAACACGATTTCAAATGATCTCAAAATTTAACGTTTTGAAAAAAAAAAAAATCAAAAACATCTTTTTTGTTTTTAGGTGCTAATTTTAAGGTTTTTCTGAGCTATTGTCTAAGTTTTGAAGGCCATGTTTGAAAAATGTTGTAATTTTGACCCCATTTTAAAAAATGGTGTTACTGGTAGAACCACTTTTTGATTTGGGGGTTGATTTTGATGTTTTTTATGCAAAAATATGGGTTTTTTGGGCCAAAGTTCTCATTTTGAGGTCACAATTCTCATTAAGTTGGTAACTATGTTCAGTTTGTCTAATCAGGAAGGCACTGTGAGTTCTTAAGAGTGACTGACGAACAATTTCTTGGATGTCGACCCCTTGAGGAACTGGTGTCACTGGTTCAACGAGAATATCAGGGTTATCGTTCGAGGTAATTGGTGTTTCAAGTGTAACGTGATTGTCTGAGTGACTACATGTTATGATAGGAGTGTGAGTGTGTGGGGGAGGAGTCTTGCGACCTCCATGTGCCATTAATTAAATTCAGACCCTCCTTCTAGCACCATTTGTTGATGGGCGTAATTGACACACCATCAACTGGAAGGTCAAATACGGACCGGGGTTGTCTAATAACCCAAGCTGTTTGGAATGAAATGACTTGACGGGTTTAATGGCTCCATTGGCCAACTAAAATCCTAACAATAACAGAAGGAAGGAAACTCATATGATAGCTATAATACTATGGATATAAATTCAATAATTACTAATGTCATAATAAGAAGATGAATATGCACATATGCTTATAAACAATGTATATACAAGCTTGCAAGATTTACAGGAAATCTTCAGAAACAAATGTTTTTTTAAAGTGTTTATGAAGTAGATAAAGAAATCACATATATTTTATGTTTTATGTTTAATATTTAAAATCTAAAGAATTGGAGAATACTAATCAAACAGAATTGAAACAAGAATAGATAAACAATCAAAGCTAATTTAAATTGTTCATATTTCATTGATAAATAGTCTAACTAAAAAAAAAAAAAACAAATAGACTAACCTGTAGTTAATCAATTAAAATGATTTTATGTCCTTGCGCAATTCAAGCTCCTCGTTGTCCCTCCTATGAGGAAAACTTGTAATAGGATGGTGCTAACACTCCTAGAACAAATTCAAAGGTACTTTGGAACAAGAATATAACAGTAAACTAATAAATATACAGATATGGTGATCTTATAATGATGAACACTTATAATAAAAGAAACTTAATACAAAGCATTCATGTAATATATCATCAAATATCCAACATAAATCCACGATATTTAAATGAAATATTAATCACAAATATATTATAGGACATCAAATTACAGACAGAATTAAAGTGTTGAGTAATATGAAATATCATACGATGATAAGACTAAAGTTGTATAAACATATTAGCATTCCATAAGATAAAAGGAAAAACATAATGGGTAAGTGCCACGTTGTTCTAAAGCCAAGGAGTGAACAACCTCTCCATATTAGTCTTGAAATTCAGATGTCCATAATGTGTCCAAACAAATATGTCTTTACTACTAAGAGTGAACAGTATTTAAACTAGTTCAGGATTCAAATGCTCATATCATACAAGATAGAGTTGAATCCACAAAAATTAGATAATATTACAAAAATAGTGAAAATAGTAACCACTCATGCATGAATTGGTTTGTCAACAATAAACCAAAGTTTTATAAACATAAAAAGGAAGAAACTACTGAATATTTGAGCGTATGATTCAAAGTGTTTGCTCCATACAATCAACATCATAATCTTCCATTTCCTGTAGATATAAAAACCAATTTAATATTCAAATAACAATACTAATTATTATTCCAAAGAGATTGGCTACAGAATCATAGATCTTGTAGCTAGTCTTATTATTAGCAAAAGAAATCAAATTAAATCTCCCTGTTTTGATTTTTCATAACAGAATCAAATAAAATCAAAACAAAATCATTTTACCATTTAGAATTTAGCAAGAGAAGGATATGACAGTTCGGAATTTATAATGGCTTTGAAACTGGTTGAATTTTTTATTATAATATTCTTGGACTTCTTGAATCTTTTGTTTTCCCTCTTTGTGCGTGCCTTCAATTCAAGGTTCTCTTTTTCCAATAGAGCATTATGATTAACCAAGCATTTTACTTGAGCCTGTAAGAGCAGAATATCTCTATAATAAATCTCTCTCCAGTCTAGGAAGTTGTCACAGTGCACTGGGGTAATGGCAGACTGGCATGGAATACAATCAACAATGGGTACTTCATTTTTACCTGTGGCTTGTTCCAGGTTGTGACCAATGCCGAGAAAACCTTCTTTGTCTCTGATACACGGGGGTAAATTATACATGAAGTCAAACTGTTCAACCTGGGTAACAACCTCTTTCCTGGGACACTGATTTTTTGGGTCTTCACGAGCCAAGAAATCATTTATATATTGATATGAACATTGAACATTGACCTCAATCGTATCGATCAATCTCAGATGATCACTCTTTCAATTTCTTAGGTTCCTAGAAATCAATCGACTAACATTCTTATTCTTAAAATTTAAATCTGAGCTCTGTGGTTTCTTTCCCTTGTGAAATTTCTTCACAACAGGTTTTTTACTATTGTTCAAATTATATTCGTTCATAGGCATAGGGTGATCTTTCCCTTTTAATTCATCAATTACCTATTCCAAAAATATTCTAGATGAAAACATACATGACAATTTCGTATCCGCATGGGTTTCATCAACAATAGAAATAGGTTCATTAAATTATGAGCCATTAAGTGAATTGAAGACCTGGCTTTTGGTCACTGGTATGTCCAAATTGGGGTTTAAATTTGAATGAGGGATGACCATATTGTCGACCTGGGCGAAGCCATTTCGGCTCAAGAAACCCTCCCAACTATCATCGATTTGCAACAAGTGAGAAATCAACAGTATCTTAACAAGCCCGTGATGAAATAGACTCGATAGAGAATTTGTGATCTTTTGCTTATAGCCCTTAGACATTTTGTAAAGGCTCATTAATAGGTAAAATGTCATATTCAACTCAAACCTTATGAAAGTCATAAGAAACTAAATGTGATACAGAAAAAACAACCCATAATGACCTTCACATGTGACAAATTGTTTTAAAATCAAAACGAGATTGTGCCATCTAGGTTTTATAAAAGAAATGGGAATACCTTTTGTACAACAAGTGGATTTGTGGGAAGCCATGAATAAAATCCATGGGACATCCTCTATTTTAGTGTTCTTAAACCACTTCTCGCCCTTTAATGGGAGTCATGTCGCCCTGCTTATGAAATCCTCTGTTATTTCTAACTCTACATCCCCGACCTTGGCCCTAAAACCATCAAAAGTATGTGCAAAGGCCTGTGCAAACTGGAGATTGTAGCCTTCGAACTTCTTGAGGAATACATCCCACCCATGACCCTGCAGGTCGTCTATAGCATTGTCATGGGATAGAAGAGCTTGGAACCTATTTGGCTCGATATGAACTACAGGTGTCGTTGCCACTGTGAAAAGGATACAACATATACCACAAGGGATAGGTTTGGGTTTTCAATGGATGAGCAGCAGAGAGAGGTCTAAGAGGAATGTAAAGGAAAGAGAATTGCAGAGTTTGGGGGCTATCATAAATTGGACATAAGAGTTAGGGAAATGGAAAACCAGAGGGCTTGTAAAACTACAAACCATTTCTCACAATGAGTGTCAAACCCTTCAGAGTACAAGACCCCATGTGCATAATGAATGCTCTCATTAATATGCAGGCCAAAAAGGTTATTTGAAAACATAGGTACAGCATGCCTGTACCAATTTACATGAATGCTGAAATGACTTTTGAGTTTGTGAAAACCATATCAAATGTTAAGCTAATGTTTTAATGCATTGGATCATTTCACAAATTAATTCAACGATTAACTATAGAACTAATGAATTCATGATACCCATAATACTACAAAGATTTTGATAGTGGATTAATCAATAAATTCATAAGACTTGAGTTTTAACCATATATGGATGCCTTTTAAAACGATATTTCTAAGGTAAAAGATATGAAAATTTGTCTAAAATTCAAATTTAAATTCATGCTTACAGTCATGAATTTAAAACAAAACAAACGAAAATGCAAATAAATAAATAAAAACTCAATAAGATAAACTTAATCCAATCATCGCTTTGAAACTTCAAAACATAAATGTTTACAAATGAAAGGTGATGGCAGCTATAGAAAGATATTATTTCTTTGTGGGAACATTGATTGTGATCGAAAATCACTGGTGGCTGCCAACAGGGTTCAATAAAGTTAGATGTGGAATCAAAATTAACTAATCGATCTAACACATCATGTTCATCCTCATTTGATTTCCTACATTCATTGACAGGAAGAACAAGAGAAGTAAAGCATTCAATCGGATATTCTGTTGAAGGTAAGTCCTCGATATGGAATCTAAAACAAAGTGACATGAATCTAGCATAAAATTCATCAAGAGATTCATATGCGTACATAGAAATATTTTCAATTCCTAAACACAATTTTTCATAATTATAATTTTTATGGGCCAACAAAAAAACATGCATAAAATGGTTCCATGAATGTATAGACTTACCTGGTATCAATTTGTATTGTTTTTTAATCCTTCCTTGGAATGTGAGAGTAAACAACTTGCAAATTTCATTATCATTAGTGATGTCAAAAGATTTACATTTATCTATAAATTGATAAAGATGATCAAAAGTGGAAATTTTACTCTCACCATCAAACTTTAAATTAGACAAGGATTCAAGATGTTTTTTGGATAGGTATCTGGTAGGCCTACATGAACTAAAAGCATGACCCAAAGTAGGAATGTACACTAGATCTATGATTAGTTAAAAAAAAATAGAATAAGACTCTACACAGATAATCTATCTGTGGCCCTCCTTTTAGCGCCAAAAATGTTGATGGCCAGAATTGACCATGATAAACATTTGAGAAATCACTCGGTCAAGGCCCCAATCATACCCTTTTTCATTTTAGATGGTGATTTCGACTAGTTATAATGGGTCCAGTTACCTGTTTAAAGGTTTTTCTTCAGTAAATGGAGACTTAACTTGAAGCTTTGCTAAATCCTAATTGCAGAAAAGAAAAATATTAATCTATCTCTATTCTAATCCTAGACTATCCTAACTGAGATATAGAAGTAATTCATGATGTCTTAATTAGGAGAAAGAAGAATAACAAAAACTTGGGCATGATATAAAGGTAAGCTATTAAGATATATAAGTAGTTTTTATAACCTAATAGAGATTAAAATAAATACACATCAATCTTAACTCAGTAAATAATTACTAAGGAAATATTAGATATATATACTCACACTCAATATGGAGGATTAAAATATATTGAACATGAGATAAGAAAGTTGTCTAAATAAGGAAACAATTCACATTTAATAAAGACAAGGATTAAAGAAAATGCATACCAATAATGAATCTAGTAAATAGTTACTAGAAACTATAGATACACATACTCACATTCAAAGGTTAATTAACAAAGTCAAACTAATCATGAAAGACAACTTATCAATGATTTTAAATAAACATGAATTCACATAACTGACAAAAGTGTACAATATACGAACTCATATCATCGAGAATGGAATTTTTCAAATGGAGAGTCTTTTATTAATTCAAAATATGATAATAGGATCAAAATATAAATACAAACAAAAGACTTGAGAGTCTTCTATCAGTTTACAAAACTCGACAATAGTGCACCAGTTCTATAATTGATTTCTAACTCAAAATAAAAAAATAATTCAAGAAAGAGTTTGTGATAGCACAAGTCTCTCCTTACCTAAGACCAACCTTCTTTCATCCTCCAACCTCCTTTCTAATGTGCATCCATACTTCTTTTATAGGTGTATGAGTTTGTTTTCCTTGCCCTTAAGCTTAGGCTCCAATCTCTCCATCATAACTTACAATCCAAACAAATCGATTAAATCAATGAAAATCAAATAAAATTTTGTTAAAATCTAATTATGATAAAACTAAAACTAAAAAAAAACAAACGTACTAAAATAAAAATTAAACTAAAAGCTAAACTAATTCTAAAAAACAACTAGACTAAAACTAAATTAAATTAAAGATAAACTAGTTATGTTTTTAAAAAAGAATGGCTACAAAATATACGATTTTGTAGCTATTCTAAATAAACAAAATTACAATGAAGAAAAAGTAAAACTATTCTAAATAAGATAAAATTAAACTTCTCTTAAAGTAATTTAACATAAAAATGAGAGAACTAAAATCTTTTAACTATCTAAAATAGAATTACGTTAATTAAAATTGAAATGAAATCTAAAATAAAATTCAACTAAAACTAAAATAAAACAAACCTAGAAAACTAAACTAAATTAATAATAATAAGTAAAAACAAGGAAATAAAGCACACGCTCATTCTCAAGGATGAAAAAAAATTGTTGTATGCCAATATTTCCATGGCTTGGTTCAATACTTGACATGGATATGAATAGGCAATGTTGTGGCGTCATTAACATGGTAAACTTTTACTTCTTGGAAGATATGCGCTTTTGGTGAAACCCTCCTCCAATCCATGAATGCTAACACTCCACATTGGCTTTCATCTTTCCGGATGCGATCTTGTGGTCAAAACTATAGCAATCGAATTCAACTTATAACTTTGGTGGAACCACTTCCTTATGTTTCATGTCTTCTCTCCTTAGGGAGGTTATATCCCTAACATGTCCTCCCCCATAAAAATAGCCTTGTCCTCAAGACTTGAGATGAGGAAATTGTTGTAGAATGGTAGTTGGTTCCCAAGTGCCATCTTTTGGAGTGGTATATTTCCACTGGACTAATACTTCCTTGATGATGTGCTAGCGCAGATGACACTCACGTTGGTCCAAAATTTGTTGTGGATGCAACCAGATGGAGCCTTATTCATCCAACTCGGGAAGGTTGGTTTGAGTTTGGCACTTAGTTCCAATCACCTTCTTTAAGCAAGAGACATGAAAAAAAGTATGGATCTTAGAATGATTGTGCAAAGCTAACTGATAGTCCACCTATCCCATACACTTGAGAACGGTATAAGGACCATAAAACTTGAGCGCCAGTTTCTAACAATGGTTATCCTTGAGGGAAGTTTTCTTATAAGGTTGCAGTCGAAGAAACCCTTGGTCTACTTCAGCAAATTGATGTTCAGAGCGACCTTGATCTTCCTATTGCTTCATGCAATTCTGGGCCATGACCAAATTTTATTTGAGGGTATGAAGAATAGCCTCTCGATCTATAAGCATTTGGTCAACTGCCTGGACCTTCGACACACCTAGCAGGTATGAGAGAAATGAAGGTGGACTTTTTCCATATACTGCTTCAAAAGGATTCATATGGGTAGTTGTATGGTAATAAGTGTTGCACCACCATTCATCTAGTGGTAACCATTGAGCACACAGATTTTTCCTTTCTAATGCAAACACCTCAAATACATTTTCAAACACTTGTTGACAACTTCAGTTTGACCATCAGTTTGGGGATGATAAGTTGTGCTGAGATGCAATTGGGTTCCCTGTATCCTGAACAGTTCTTGCCAAAAGTTGCTGGTGAAAGTGGGGTCTTTATCAGAAACAATAGAATGAGGCATGCCATGATGCTTGAAGACTTGATCCACGAAACGTTGAGCCACAATGGAGGTGATAAATGGGTGTTGAAGAGAAAAGAAATGAGCATACTTGGAAGGACCATCAATGACCACCATGCTGACTAGTTTATTTTCCGATTTAGGTAATCCCTCAATAAAATCCATAAAGATATCCCTCCAAATAACAGGTGCAATTAGAAGCGGTTGTAGTGTGCCAAGAGTTGTGACTGTTTCTCCATTGAGGCATTGAAAAACATCACATTCTGCCACAAAATTGTGCACGTCCTATTTCATACCATCCCAGAAAAAAGAACATTTGACCCAATCATAGGTTTTGGTAAACTCGGAGTGCCCAACTATGGGTGTAGCATGAAGCTCAAAAAGTATCGTGGATTTAAGTTGTGATTGTTTACTTAAATACAAACGACCTTTGTAGTGAAGCTCATCATTGTGCCAAGAGTACCCTAGGGAAACTAGAGAATTGGCCTACAATTGTTATATCAGATGCAAAATTTTGGGATCTTGTATCCATTTCTAGTGAACATCTTGGAGCCAATCTGGAAAAATGAAGGAGAGGGAAAAAAAAGACCCTTCATCTTCATATTTTCTTGAAAGTGCATCAACAACCACATTGTCTTTTCCTTTCTTGTAAATGATCTCATAATCATATCCAAAGAGATTATTCACCCATTTTTTTTTCTACGGGGAGGAAGGGTGTTGTTCCATAAAATACTTAAGGCTTTGATGATCTGTCTTAATTTGGAATTGCTTCCCCAATAGATAAGGGCACCAAAGATCCACTGCATGTAGAATAGCCAACATTTCCTTTTCATAGATTGATTAGCCCAAATGTTTCTTTGACAGTTGTTTGTTGGTAAAGGCCAAAGTTTGACCATATTTCATAAGGACTGCTCCAATTCCTCTCCTAGAAGCATCACATTCTAGGAAAAAAGTCTTTGTGATATCAGGAAGGGCCAGGACTGGAGTGGTGCATATGGCCTTCTTCAAGGTTTAAAAGGCCTGATCAGCTGTTGGAGTCCAAGTGTAAGAATTATTTTTAAGGAGAGAAGTGAGAGGTGTCGCAATATTTCCATAATTCTTAACAAACTTGCGATAATAGCATGTTAAACCCACAAATACACGCAACATTTTGAGAGTCTTTAGGCAAGTCCAATCTTGCATAGCTTCAATCTTCTTAGGATCCACCTTAACACCTGCTTTTCCAACAATATGACCTAAGTACTCGACTTCTGAGGCGTAAAAATCACATTTAGATTGTTTGAAGAAAAGTTGGTGATGAGAGAGTAGATGTAGAAATCGATCCACATGAGAAACATGGGCTATCCAGGTTTTACTATAGATGAGGATATCATCAAAGAAAAATAAGACAAAATGATGGAGAAAAGGATGGAATACATGATTCACAAGGATTTGGAAATTGAAGGGAGCATTAAACAAGCCAAAGGGCATGACCAAAAACTCATAGTGGTCATAATGAGTTTGAAATGCAGTATTAGGAATGTCTACCTCATTCATATGTATCTGGTGGTAGCCAGAATGAAGATAAAGTTTAGTAAATAACTGGGCACCACTCAATTCATCCAAGAGGTCATCAATGACAGGAATGGGAAATTTGTCTTTGATGGTGAGTTTGTTGATGGTACAGAAGTCAGGAAACATGTGCCAAGAGCCTTATTTCTTAAGGACCATGACCACAGGAGAAGAGTAGGGGATCATACTAGCACAGATAACACTTGCAGTGAGAAGTTCTTGAACAATTTTCTCCATTTCATTTTTTGGGGAAAAGGGATGACGATAGGGACAAACACATTTGGAGGAAGGATGTCAGGGACAAGGGGAATTGAATGATCATAAACACCATGGGAAGGAGGAAGTCCCTGGGGAGTGGAAAAAATAGTTTGATGTTTGGAGAGGATGGATTGGAGGTCCTGCGGCACTGAGGATGTCTAAGTGGCATGAATGGCATGGAGTTGCACAATATTTCCATAATGAACTTTTTTGAGGAGATTTTCCATGCGATGGGAACTAATGACCTCCAAGGAACTGGCGGTGATGCCTTGGAACGTATATTTTTGGACCTCCTAGTTGAATTGCATGGTTAATTCCTTAAAATCCATGAGAATGGGACCCCAATTCCTTAGCCATTATGTACCCAACACAATGTCACAACCTCCCATGCCGATAGAAAACATATGATATTTTCATGTGGTACTGGCCAATTTGGAGATGCACATTTTCACAACGCCCCGCACATTGCATGGACCCATCATTGGCAATCATGATTTGAAAAATATTGACTGCACGAATATAGCAATTAGTTTCTTGGGCAATGCGGCGATGAATAAAAATATGGGTGCTTCCACTATCAATAAGGATGATGAACTTCTGATGCTTAATGTAACCAATTATCTTGAGGGTTTGGGGAGAAGAGAACCTAATGAGAGCATTCAGGGAAGTGATCATTTCAACTTCAGGAGGTTCGGAGGGTGGGGTCATTTCAGTGGGTTCAGGTGAATCTGCCATAGGGGGGGCCTCAACATAGTATTTTGAAACATTCTCAGAGATGTCCATAAAAACATTTTGTTCCTTACACTTGTGCCTAGGAAAATATTTGTCATCAAAATTATAACAAATTCCTTTGAGTTGTCGTTTATCCATTTCTGCCCTGGTCAATTTTTGTATCTTTAGTGGAGTGGAAGGAGGAGTGGGAGTGACTGGTTTAGGGAGAGGAATAAAGGAGGGTTTCGGGTTTGAGAAGAGACAACCTTTTGTGCTTCCTTATATCTTGTAGTATCTTCCACCCAAATCTGAGGTCGATCCATGAGGACATGGGCATGAGTATCATCCTTGATGCCACTGATAAAACATTCTCGGAAAAAAGCATCAGACATGCCCTTTGTATCAAAATCCAATCACTCAAAAGCGGCTATAAAGTCTTCCATTGTGCCATATTGTTTCAACTTTTTCAAACGGCCTAAATGGTTGGTGTCAATGTCAAAGCGTTCATAAATATTTTCCACAAATTGTGTCCAACCCACATACCCTTAGTGGGCATTTTTTCTCCATTTCCACCATTGCCAACATTCTTGATCTATATGGAGAACACCATATCATATTTTTTCCAACTCATCTGTAATTCCATACAAAGAGAAATAATGTTCCATTTAAGTTGCCTAGCTAGTGGGATTTGAGTCATCAAATTTGTTCACATCCACATGTGGAAGGCGTAGGTCACGCTGAAAGTGATGAAGCTGAAAAGTCTAGGAATTAGAGGAAGTTTCACCTTTGGAGTGCAAAGGTGGGTCAAAGAAGGGAAGATCTGCAGGGATATTCTTCTTGGCGCAGATCATGGTAGTGAAGGATGCAAGCTGGGTAGTGAGGTCCTATTTGATGGTTTCCATTTTGGCAACTATGCAGGAATGCATGTCTTTATTGATGGTGGAAAAATTGGCATCTATGGAGGAATGCATGTTTTTATTGATGGTGGAAAAATTGGCATCTATGGAGGAATGTATGTTTTTATTGATAGTGGAAAAATTGGCACTAAGTTGTCGCAGTTCCTATAGTGTCTCTGTGAAATTAGAGGACAAGGAATTGAAGCGAGCTTCCAAGTCTTGGCTATGGGTGTGGGCCATGATGAAGGGGGATAATAAAAAGGACGGGTGGTACCACACTAAAAATGGGTTATGGGTGAAGTGTATCATGATGATCATGGCGACGAGGGGAATCCAAAGGGGTAAGTCCCAAATAAGGGTGTTGGAAGGGGGTTGAGTCCATGGTAAAAAAACAATTGTTGAAAAATGATAGGTATGATTGTGATAAGGGCAAAGAGAGGAATCCAATTGGATAGGACTCAAATAATGGTGCCAACAGGATCCAGACTCTTTTTTCTTTACCCATGTGGAGTTATACTCTGATCTGAAGAATACTGCAGTGTTGAAATGCCCAAATTCTTAACAAGAAGAAATGTGTAGTAATTTTGCAACCTAAATGCAGGAGGAACAGTTGTGCGGCAATATATCTTGTTTGTTCTATTTTTTTTTCCATCCCAAGAGTTATGGTATGAAGGGTGTCTATAGACAAGGGTTTTCCCTGTGCTATAGCACTATGATATACATACAGGGTCCAACAGTAGTACTCATCCCAATATCTCAGGGCACCAACTAAGGAGGCTAGACCCTGCTCTTTGTCATACTACCTGGTTACCCAGGTACTAGAGAGCATCTTCTTGAGTTTTTTTCTCAATGGCACTATAGAAGTTAGGTGTTCGATTGGTTTCTCTATGGAGGGCTTTAGGAGATATAGGTTGATATGTATACATGTGTTGTCTGATGCACAAACACTTGAAGGGGTACCAACAAAGGTTACAAGGGTGGCCAACAGATGTGCGCTTAAGTAATTGTATTTCCTGTGTGGATGACTTCCTGACCATGGGTTTATGCGCATAACGACAGATCTATGTAACTTTAAGATGTTGGAATACGTCTTTACCCTGAAAAAAATTAATCCACAATTTTCTTCCAAGGAAAGTGATATGATGCCACTTGTAGTATTCCACATATAAAATAGTATGCACAACATAAATATTTCAGCTAGAAATGGTAGAAAAACAATTATATAACCATAAAAATAGCATAATAATACCAGAATAACACCAGAAAGAACACCTTGATTAATGATAGAAATGTTCACTTCCCTCTTTGAGGGGGAAACCTCCAACAGAGCAGAGATCTATTACAATAATATCCAAGAAAAAACTTCTCATACCCTCTACTTCTATTTATACTAAATTTGTATATCCAAAAGAACAATCTAGAGGAATATCCTTCTAGAAGCAGAAGCTTCTATTAGGTCTTATTACATTTGACTTATTTTTCCTTATTGTTGTTAGGTATTATTAATATTGCCCTTTATTACATGGAAATATATTATTCTACCT
This sequence comes from Picea abies, assembly GCA_900067695.1. NCBI lineage: Eukaryota > Viridiplantae > Streptophyta > Pinopsida > Pinales > Pinaceae > Picea > Picea abies. The sequence continues at coordinate 2,593 of CBVK0101777689.1, read as the reverse complement.
ACGTGAGGGGTAGGGAGGTTAGGTCCCTAGCAATGCATGATGGTAAATCAAGTAAATGCATCATTCAGTAATCTTAAATAAAAAAATAATAATTAATCCATTCATTAATCATCACACTAAAAAATATCAAAAGTGATTAAAAACAAGTGTTATAAACAAGGTAGGAACCAAGTAAAAAAAATGAGTGGCACATCTAATCCCCAAGCATCATTCTCAACTAATTTCAAATCATCATTCCTCCCTAACCTACTTCCATATTCCACACCATATTGTTTCCTCTATTGGACAATGTCGAAGCATCAATAACATTGACTAAACCCATATAGAAACTATAAGAGGAAGTTCCACATATCTTCACTAAGATTCCCCAAAAGGAAAATAGAAGTCTCCATCATGCGTCTATGGGGAACGTGACTTAACATATCCCTCCCACAACTCAAAGTTTTAGAGCATAAATGTTGGACTATACCTCCACCGCTCCTAATAAAATTAGGTTCAACATAATAATCGATGGGAAATGCATCCACCCTTCCTGATAAAACTAGGGTAAACACCCTATATTGAGCCATACTGTGCATCTATTGTTCTAAGAATCACCTCATTATGCAACCACTCTAGGAAATTCTTGTGTCCTATCAAAACCACACTTACCACAAACCATGGAAATATTTGAAATCATTTAAATTAAATCATAAGTAAAACTTATAGTATACATTATTTTCCTGATGTATAAGACATCTAGTTTACCTTATCACTATAGTCATTTGACTATTACATAGCTCGTCATGATGTAGGTTAGCTCACCAATAACTCATATCCATGCACAAACATCACATTTTCATACGATAATCCATATTTGTATTAACATTCAGTTAAAAAATGTATGTGTATTTACACCATGCCTTACATCTATTATACATTCACAACATAATTTTGAATTGGTATCCATGTACCAAAATTCCACATTTTGATTTTCTTGGTTAAAAAAATCACATAAGTATCATTATAATTTACGGTCATTCACAATATAAGGAAATGTAACAATCCTCTCGTTCATCACGACGACCCACCTCTTAACAAGTGCAAAAAATTTTAATTTTTTTTCTTTTTATATTTTGTGTGTGTGTTCGTGTACTAGGGTAATAATTACATCCGACTCTGCGTCGCCACCCAATGACGAACATGACACACATAATGACAACACAACATAACGACCTCAGACATACATCAAGTATCTGCAAGCAAGGAACCATAATTATTCATCCATAAAAAGACTGACCACCCATCCATCCTACCCTGCAGTGGTTAGGACCTCCAAGACACATAAGCAACGCTCAAGCCCAGGTTCCCATCAATTTTAACCATTTAAGGTCTCAAGGCTGGCAACTATTCTGAGGAACATGGAGGTGTCTACTTCTCACCCGACATAGGCAAACCAAGCAATCAAAAAATCACGACTAAGTACAACATTTATTATCGACGAGTTACCCAACCTTAAATCATGTAAATTCAGTTAACCACAATCCCCATTTATTGAATCACACTAGCTTATTTGAACTTAGTTCCAGACATTACATTGTACCTGTTATCAATGGCAATTAAATTCAACATCGTTACCCTAAAAATAACCACCTTACATTTATCATAACTAAATAAAATGACAACCACCTTGCAACTTACAAGTTATCTATAAACATTATTTTAACATTTCCATAAAACATATAATAACATCACATTAACGGTTCCATAACCATTAGCACAAACATTAAACGGTTCATTACACTATCTTTACCTCAAAAGAAAATACATTAACACTATCCTTACCCTAAGAATTAACACGAAACATTACATTGCATTAATCTTTCCTATGCGCGCAGGTATCATTCATCAGGCAACATGTCATTCAATTCTTAAATATTCATGGGCGCTAGAATAAGTGAGTTTAAGCCATCATTAGAAATAACTAGATAAAAACTAAATATCTAGATCCACCATCTACTACATAAATCCCCAATGCGTAAAAACTAAATTCTATGTCAATCATTCGCTACATACTAACCACTGCTCAAGTAGTGAAAACTAAAACCATCGGTATTGCATCCATAATGCCATAAGGTGCCATCTAAATCAACACTAAAAATACATCAATAAGCTAGTCGGAACTTCACCAAGGTTAAAAATATAAGTAACATCAACTGTAGGATAACTAGCTTGGCTAAAATTAAAAATGAGCCAGTAGAAAATGGACACTAAAAGCAACCAGTTTTAGCAAGGTTAAAATGCAACCCATCCTTAATCCAACATTCCTTCTAACTAGTCCTTACTCTTGATGACCATAGCATCTATATCAACTAGAATGCCATGAAATGAACAATGAAGCGATCACAAGACCCTTATCATAAGCAATTAATAATGCATTTAATGACACAGAAAAAGACAGATAACCGTGCAGTCATCGTAAAGCAAGTGGCAAGGCACCAGGTGAAGGGCAAAAGAATTACGCCTTTATATTTTGCACTGTTGTGTAAGAGTGAATGTAAGGACTCAGGCCATTGTAAACCATTGCATTCAAAAATCACAGAAATCATATCCA
>CBVK0101777630.1:0-18148 GCA_900067695.1 Picea abies | reverse complement strand
ATCAAACTTAGGAAAATAATTATAGGTGAGTGTGTAATATCTCCAACACCACCCCTGAACACTACTAGGGTGTAAATGATGAATGTGTTTTGACAATCAAGGCCATGTTAGGTACCCATTGTACAATGCATATAAGAATGAAACACTGAAAAAACAAGGAAATAGGGAAAACTACATGGGAAAACCCCCCCTCAAGGTACAATGCATAAGAAAAAATAAAAAATGAGAAGGAACAAAAAGAAGCTTCTAAGCAATTTTGTCCTTCACTCCACAAAGACCTCGCAACTATGCAAGTTTGTGCTCGTTGAATATTTTGTTCAATATGTAGATGTCTCCATGGATCTGATGAAGTATATGAAACACTGAGATTTCCACACATATCCAAATTCTCTTTTTGTAATGAAGAAGATCCAAATGAAGTTTGGATGAAACTTTGAAAATTGGGCGATCGTTTCCAGAAAAACGATGAAATGTTACTGATTTTAAAATGCTTCTAACTTCACTTCCCGGACTTAATTTTGGATGAAAGTTTTTTTGAAATTGGGTTATTTTCCGAGAGTAATTCAAATATCCAATTTTATTTCTAAAAATTATTCTAAAAAAGTATCGTAATTGAATCTTATGTGTGTGGCCCCATTTTTGTCTCCCGATATGCATGCATGGCGCATGCAAAATTTTATTCATATGACTCTTGATATGAATGAATTATATATTCTGTATGAAATTCATAAAACAAATCTGAAATGGAGTAGAAATCATCTGCAATTAATGGAACAATAATTTTTGTAGATACTTGTGTATAAGACTCTTTAGAATAAGAGGCTTGATATTCTGATGGTTTATCTTCTGGATCTATCTTTTGAATATCCCGCGTGAAGTTTTAACAATCTTCTTTATCCTCGAATAAAATCTCCAATATGGTCCATAATTCATTTGGAGTTGATTCTCATGATTCATCATATACTTGGTGGAGAATTTAAGGAGAAATAGACCAAAAGATACATCTTATGGCCATATGTTGTCTATTGAGAAAGTCATTCTTCTCATCGGTGGAATCAAACTCTATTTCCATTGCCATAGTTATTTGGTACAAGCCTCTGCATCTAAGTTGAAGCATAATTTTTTTCTTCCACTCCAAATAGTTATGAGGCGTGAGAAGTATTGTTGGCAAATAATCCATCTTTTCTATGTTCTTCAATCTTCAGTACCTGCAAAAAGAGTATGTTGTGTCTTTTTCCTAGCAATTTGCTAGCTTTGATACCATGTAAATGTGGATGAACTTGCACAAATAAGTAAATGTGATCTTGACAAACTAGAAATAGAATAGAAAGTGTTTTATTTTCTACATATGATCTTTGCTATGCACTTTATGCAATCTCAATAAATAAAAAAATATAGAGAAAACTTGCATTTTCTTGGTAGTCTGACCAAAAGCTAACTTCAATGTTGTTAAGTTTTGAATTTTTTTGTTTTTGAAATTTCACTTGTTTTCATGTGTCACTGTGTTAAAGTTTTTTGTAGGAAAAAACAAGGATTTTACATGTAAGTACACACTTCGAGGAAATTAGTAAATTAAAAAAAAAAAATCATCCTTCATAACATTTGTTATATGTTTTGCGTTAACTCACTTGATTGAAAGTTACTTTTTGAAAAAATTCATCCAACTTTAAGTTGTCACATAACTTTATTATAAAATGCATTTCACTTAAATTATAAAAATGGATCACTATAAAGTAACTTTAATGCTCTTTTTTTGAGTTACTTTTTACATGAAAATTTAGTTTATATAATAACTTTATTGTAAAAGTGATTCTCACTTATTTTTTAAAAGTGAGTTACTTAATGTAAAAACAACTTATTTATAAAAGTTAGCTTATAGGAAAAGTTAATGAAGGAAGGGAAACCCTTTTTCTTAAAAATATCACTATGCACCCATCACCACATGGGATAACCTCTACCTTCAATGTGGCACTTTGGTTACATTTGATGTATTTCTAAATAATGTCATAACTTTGACATCTGGAGTCCATTTTCAATTCCTATTTTTTAATATCCTATTTTTTTTAGAGCTTTCTGATCTGAAAAGATCTTTTAAACGACAATGGTTGAGTTATTTTGCATGTGTTCTTTTACCATTTAGGAAGCTAAATGAAACAGGAAGAATCATCAAAGAAATATAATAGCCATATAAACATATACAGATCTGAAATAAAGTGTGAGGAACAACAAACCATAAACACCAATGTGATAATGGAGTTCAGATATCTCGCCTACGTCTCTGGGCCTTTGTCTCAGTGGGTGAGGCTTTCTTGTTTCTGTTCAAAGATTTAAAAGGACATCATAATAGTGGAAAAAAGGTCATAAATTAATCTGGTCTTGTTATACCATATCTCTGGAACCCAAAAAAACTGACGGCACTGAAATCGGATGACTAGATCTCCCAGAAATGGCCTGCAAAGGTGCTCTCTTCAACATATTCCCTACATAAAAATGGATTTGTCTTGGAAACTCTTCAGCATAAACCTTCTCTGAATCTCCCCTCATGGCTTCAAGAACCCATGGTTTATATATATCTAAAGTTTCTAACCATATCCCAATTTCTCCCTAAGATATGGTGTCAAAAAGGGCCCAATATTCCCCAATATTGGCCAAAATCCCTCAAATATGATGATAAAATCAATTAAAATACTTAATATAAAGTATAAACCCACTTTATGTCAAATATAGTATGCAACCCCCTTGATATTTGGCCCCTGGTCATATTAGTCACTTGCACGTGGCCTCGAACTAAGCTGGGCATGCTGACCCCTTGTATCTCGACTCTTAGTCGTATTATGGTGGCCATATGGCCACGATATCGAAGCTCCAAGCTCCACATGCCAAACATTGGATAGAGCCCCCAATGAAATATCCCACAGTTAAGCCCCCTGGTTGGTGGGCTAGTGTGACCGACTGGGGCTTAACCCTTAACCTCCACGCGCAAGTATATAGGACCGGGTCTTATGGAGTAGCATGTGGGTTAGACCAAAATCGTGGGTCTAACCATAACAAACCACGCCAATGTATGTTCCCATGGTATAGTCATATGGTGTGTTTTCATTGGGGTTTGGGGCTAGGCCCCAACCCTTTCTCCGTCATTTTACATACAATGCAAACATAAATAAATTTGGTGTCATCATAGGTTAAGACCTAAAGCGAGTGTGGGTTGGCTATCCTGGCCCTGCCAGGTTCTTCACCTCTATCTGAATGTCGCAGGTACAAACCTCATAAATCCAACAACGTTTTACCATAACATCGAGCCACTGGAGGGGTGCCATGTGGAAACCCATGTCTGGGCCATGTGGCACCATGTTACTCGTCCACCTGTATGCTAAGTGTCCAATCCAGATTTTCCCAGTTGTCACATCATATACCCTATCAGATGACTATACCCTACCATGTAAGCATCATATGGATGTGCCATGTGTCACCCTTATAGTGGTGACACATGCCACTCCCTGATTGGTCATGTATACCTACCACATCAACAACCTCTATCCACATCATTAGTCCATACGCCCAGTCACCCTACCACGTTTCACCTCCAGATGATTCCATGTCAATGCCAATTGTTTATGCCATGTCATTTGTATGGTCATACGACATGTACAGTCAACTACTACGTGGCATTGTATGAACTGTACAATCATCATTTTTTTGCCTGTTTGGCCAAATTAATAGATCGCGATAGCTGGAGCATATGACATTTGTTTGAGCTCATTCAAGTTGCATTGGGTTTGTATTGACGAGGCCTATGCACACGTTTTTTTTTAATCCATTCTGAGAACTTTTATTTTTAGGCCTTTCTGAGCCCCATCAAGCTCCTGGATCCAATTCTAGATCACACCTCCTCACTAAAGACCTTTTGTTCCTCCAAAAGTTTACAAAATGAACCTTACTAATTACATACTCATAAGAATAAAAAAAAAATACTATGTTGTTCAAAATGATGTTATAACAGGTCATCATTTCAACATGTGTGTTTACATTAATGGAAGCAAAATACAATGAAGTTGTGACATCCACTTCTAGCAAAACCAAGTGGCTAGTTTCTTTCCTTCATGGTGTTCCTCTTGCTTCATTGGTAATCCCTCTTCCTTATTGAGTACATGCGCAATACTTTTTTCCTTCTTTGGATGAATCTCTAGATTAAGATTCCAATAATTAGCCTTTTGATGTCCACCCCTGTTGCAATAAGTGCAGTGAGTTTTTGGCATCCAGACTTGTTTTCCCTTATGTTTCTTCCATTGTGGAGTTGAGTATATATGTCTTGTCTCCTTCCTGGTTGACATAAAATTCCTTTACAAATATTTTCTCTTCCAACACTTGGCAACACAATGCTTGGGTGAATGACAAAAAGTACATGGATACATATTCCACAAGTTTCAGATTACATGATTATGTTTATTATAATCAACAAAAGAATTGGAAAAATTATGACCATTATACCTTCCTTTTTGATCTTCAATTTTCTTTGGACATGACTTGCATTCACTATTACAATCAAGGAGTGATACGTCATCACCTTTCATGAAGTGTTTATGCAATGACTTAACTTGGCCATTCAAAGCATTACTTGCTTCCAATGTTTTGGAGAATGTTCCAATATCCTCTTCGCCATATCGCAATCCTAAATAATGAGGTCTTTCCACAACCTCTATGGGATTAATGATTCCTTGAACCTTACATCCAATGCCCTTTACTTCTTCATAACCCATCTTGGTTAGAAATTTCAAACCTACACCTTTTGTATTTTTTTAAAATGCACCAAAACCATCTTGATGGGAACAAGGAGAAATTGATGAATGACCTTCACTACATACCTCAAAGATGTTTTCTAAAACAGATGTAGAAGGCACTTCCTTCAATCCTTCTTTTCCTTTGTTGTTCTTTTAATCTTTCTCTTCAACCGATATCTTTCATTCCAAGTAGTCCTCATACAACACTTTCACCATCTCTGACATGGAAAAGAGAGATTTTCGCATATCCTTCTCATCTTGAGAACATTCCCTCTTTAGATGCCATTTTCTCACTTGAGATGTCCTTTTCCCTGATAAACATGCAAACTCAAATTCCAAATGTCAACTACCTCTGATACCACTTGATCCGAAAAGATCTTTTAAACGACAATGGTTGAGTTATTTTGCATGTGTTATTTTACCATTTAGGAAGCTGAATGAAAGATGAAGAATTATTGAAGAAACATAGTAGCCATATAAACATATACAGATCTGAAATAAATCATGAGCAACAACAAACCATAAACACCAATTTGATAACGGAGTTTGGAAATCTCGCCTACATCTCCAGACCTTTGTCTCAATGGGTGAGGCTTTCTTATTTTTGTTAAAATCTTTAAAAGGACATCATAACAGTGAAAAAAAGGTTAGAAACTAATCTGGTCTTGTTCTACTAGATCTTTGGAACCCAACAAAACTAACAACATTGAAATCGGGTGATCAGAGCTCCCAGAAATGGCCCACAAAGGTTCTCTCCTCAACAACTTCCCTGCATAAAAATGGCTTTGTCTTAGTGAATATTCAGCATAAACCTACTCTAAATCTCCCTTTATGGCTTCAAGAACCCATGGTTTATATAGATCTAAAGTTTATAACCATATCCCAACTTCTCCCCAAGATCTGGCCTCAAGAAGGGCCCAAAAATCCCCAATATTGGCCAAAATCCCTCAAATCTACTAATAAAATCAATTAAAATACTTAATATAAAGTATAAACCCTCTTTATGTCAAATATAGTGTGCAACCCCCTTGAGATCCGACCCCTGGTCATATTAGGCACCTACATGTGGCCTCAGGCTAAGTTGGGCATGTTGGCCCCTTATATCTCTGCTCCTGGTCGTATTATGGTGGCCATATTTCTAGGGTCTAGAAGCTCCAAACTCCATGCACCAAAAATTGGATAGAGCCCCCAGTGAAATAGCCCATGGTTAAGCCCCCTGGTTGGCGGGCTAGCTTGACCGACCAGAGCTTAACCGTTAACCTATGTGCACAACTATATAGGACCAGGTCTTATGGAGTAGCATGTGGGTTAGCCCGAAACCATGGTTTTATCCATAAAAAAACATGCCAATGTATGTTCCCATGGTATAGTCATATGGTGTGTTTTTTGGGGGGGTTGGGGCTAGGCCCCAACCCTTTCTCCTCCATTTTACATACAATGAAAATATAAATAAATTTGGTGCCACCATAGGTTAAGACCTAAAGTGAGGGCGGGTTGGATAGCCTGATCCTGCCAATTTCTTCCCCCCTATTCGTAGGTCGCGGGTTCAAAACACATTGATCCAACAAATTTGTACCATAACATCGAGCCAATGGATGGGTTCCATGTGGCATCCCATGTCTAGATGACATGGCACCACTTTACTTGTCCACGTGTATGCCAAGTGTCCAATCCATATTTGCCCAACTGTCACATCATCTTTCCCATTAGCTGATCGTACCCTGCCAAGTAAGTGTCGTACGAATGTGCCACGTGTCACCCTTGTAGTGGTGACACTTGTCACTCTGTGATTGGTCCACATATACCTGCCACATCAACAACCTATGTCCACATCATCAGTCCGTAAGCCCAGTCACCCTACCACATGTCATCTCCAGATGTTGCAACATCAACGCGAACTATGCCTGCCACATCAGATGTACGGTCATAGGGCTTGTACAGTCAGCTACCACGTGGCCCTGTACGAACTGTACACACTGTACAATCATCATTTTTTTGAACGTTTGGCCAAATGAACAGATCGTGATATCTGGAGCATATGATGTTCATTTGAGCTCGCTCAAGTTGTGTTGGGTTCGTATCAATGAGGCCTACGCACACGTCTATTTTGAATCCATTCTAAGAAATTTTATTTTTAGGGCTTTCTAAGCCCCATCAAGCTCCTGGATCCAATTCTGGATCACTTTCCATCTAGATAGTTTTTAGTTTTGAAGACATATTACCTACATATTTTAATATGGCCAGTCCAAGTGATCTTTTTTTTTTTGGTTCAAATTAATTCTCATGGAAATATAGTATGGAGGATGTACTACCAAGTAAAGGAATTTATCATATTACCACAAAAAAATAAACTACCTCTACTAATTCCTCAAAGAAAGACAAATGGGATAATAAAAATGAAAAAGCATGTTTATTAGTAAAAATGTCCATCTATATTGATTTAAATTTCACCTTCAAGGATTTGACTAACCAAACGATGCTTGGAAAAACTTGGAGATCATATTTGGAAAACACAATGACATTCGATCCCAACAAATTGAAAACCAATTGATTTCTTTAGATCCCAATGATTTCTCTTCCATTGAATATTATCTATCTAAGTTCAAAACACTAAGAATTTTACTTGAATACTATAACATACCAAAAAAGGATGGCCAATGTATATATAATATTCTTGCTAAGCTTGGTAGTGTATATTTTATTTCTATATCTACTTTTCACTCCACTAGAGAAGATCTAGGGGCTCCCTACAAACCATACACTCTTGAAGATTTTTGTGATTCTTTATTAGAGGGTAAGATAAGATATTTCATCTTGGAGTGATCATAACTACAAGTAGATATATCAAATATTTAGCGTCCCAATAGAAGGATAAATCCAAGATCCAAAGAAGAAACATCCTTACAAAAATAAGGAAAACAAGGGTTTAAACCCCTCTTAGCCAAATCCAACTCCCAATGGTGACAAAAGAACAAAATACAAATTAAGAGTACTAAGATATATTGAAATTCTTGTGGGAAATATGGTCTTCTTCTTTTAACTCTTCTTCTCATGGACATGTAGTTTCCAGTTCTAGATTTTCCTTCAATGTAACATATACTTATTTTTTCTAATGAGTCGTTTATTAATTTTGGAGAATATTATCATATGGATAAGGATAAATAATTTGTTTCTAAATAAAATAACACCAAACAAATATTTTTTGTTTATGATGGATCTCTTTGTGTTGTAGGGTCTAGAATAATTTAGCTAGATGATGGTCATTTTAATGATGTATTATTTGTTCCAAGTCTATCTTGCAATATTATATTAGTGTATCAAATAATTCATTTGGGTGAAGGTTAAATAGTATATTTTTCACCTCACCAAGTTGTAATAAAGTATATAAAATATCCTAAGCATGCCTTGAAAAATAGAATTGTTGATGATATTACCATGATGTATATTTTTGACAAATTTAGGTCAACATACTTTCCATTAGTTTTTATTGATCATAGAGATGACTTGAGAAAACTTTGGCATGAGGAATTTGGTCATATAAAGTATCATTCACTGCAGTAGATATGTAATCAAAATATGGTGATACGTATTCCTCTTGTTTCTTTCAAAGTTGGTGTTTGTGTCAGTTATGTTCTCTGCAAATATCATCAGGACAATTTTGACAAACATGCCTCTTGACACGCTTTGTCCCCCTTACATATTTTTCATATTCATTTGTGTGGTTTGATTCCTTATCCTTCTTTCTCTAGGTTCAAGTACTTCTTAACTTTCATGGATGACTTCTCGATACACACTTGGGTTTTTTCCTAAAACTTAGGAGTGATGTTTTTGACATGTTTTTGGCCTACAAGGCCCTTGTAGAAAAATAATTTGGACATCAATTACAAAATTTTAGAAAAGATAATATAGGTGACTATGTTAACATAGATTTTACAACTTGTTGCACTACATAGGGAATTCAGATGCAACATACTATTCCATATGAACCACAACAAAATGGTGTTGTTGAGAGAAATAATTGCACATTAAAGGAAACGAACAAAATTATGATCCAATCGAAGGGATTAAGTCCTAATTATTGGGCTAAAGCCATTAATTGTGCCAATTACATAGACACTAATAGTCTCACAAAGGATTTAAAAAATATAACATTGGAAGAATCACAGAGTGAAATTAAATTAGATGTAAGCCATTTATATGTGTTTGGTAGTGAAGCATGGGCTCACATTCCTTATAAGAAGAGAAAGTCATTGCAACCTAAAAGTGAGAAGTTCATTTTTGTTAGATATTTTGAATATCTAAAGGGTTATAAACCTGTTCAAACTCACTCTAATAAAATTATTATTAATAGATATGTCAAATTTTATTAAGGTCTCTCAACCTATGATCTTAATTTGAAATGTGTGCCATATTCATCCTACAAGCCATCTTTGGCATCCATCGTGTCTTATATTCCCAAATTTTCTACTAACGATCCTGTAGGGGATTGATATAACCTTTTGTAAAACAAATAATACAATATGCAATATAATCGAAGAGGAATCAATTCACGGAATATCGATGGTGTCTAAAGACACCATTATAAAATTTAGGAACATCGCATTGTGATCAGAACATCAAAATGCATATTGAATTTATTGACTTGCATTACATCATAAACTTAATAATGACCCATCAGGTACTTTATTTATAGTATAAATATCTAACCCACTTCCTTGAAACCTGGGATATCTTTTCCATAGATAACCATTATTTGTTAGAACGAATCCCATGAAATCTGCACTGACTAGTCAAATAGTCAAATTAGCTTAACCTAACCATCCATGCGTCCATCTTTTAGTCTATTTTTTGGATGGTCAGTCCATTAACCAATTATATTTGAAAACTAATCGGCTGTATGAATGATAGGCTAGTTGACTACTCGACCAACTGATGTCGAGTTCTAGTGGATTGCCTGATTAAATTTATTTAGTTGTTGTTCCACCTCCTAACTAAACAACTCTAGGAAAAGTGTGATGAACCACTATAACCTGAGGTTCCAACACCCCCCATCATTAAATGGTTTTCAATATTTAGTAGGTGAACTTAATTCAACATGATTCCCCCCCATAGTTGTATCTTCATGAATCCTAAGCATTGTCTGGAGCTTGAAAAAATTTGCTTCTAAAAAAGGTTTGGTAAAGATATCAACAATTTGATCATCTATTTTACAATAGACAAGAGTGACAACCTTCTTGTGAACTAACTATTGTCAAAAAGTTGGCTTAGGTTGATCGATAGTTGGTATGGATTGCTAGTTGTCATTGATGTAAACTATTGGAGAGTGATATTCTATATTGATGTCAATCCTTAGTGATTGATGTCAACCCTTGGAGAAAGCTCGATAGCGAATTCTGGTAGCACAATGGTTTGGGTAATGGACCCAAGGTTGTTTCATGTATAATGGTATGATTTTTAATATATTTGAAGGTGAGACTATTATAGATGTATATTACATGTCATTCCATTTCCGGTGGTATGTGGAATGTCACAAAAATCCTCATGGTTAGAGATTTATGGCCATGAAAAGTTGGAGAACCCAGGTTTGGGTAATGGAACCAAGTTTGTTTGATGGGTAATGGTATGAGTATTAATATATTTGAAGGAAAGACTATTCTATATGGATATTACATTTCATTTCATTTCTATTGGTATGTGGAACGTCACATAACTCCTCACGGTTAGAGAGTTATGACCATGTGAAGTTGGAGAACCCTCATGAGTCATCTAGAAGCCCCAAAAGGTCAAAGTAGTCAAAGTGGTTTAATATATTTTTAGAAGGTAAATAATAAAGTGAATTGATGAGTATAATATAATTCAAACTGAATACAAAATAAATTATTTAAATATAAATTTAATGGAAAAATTACTAAGTTGACAAGTGGTTAGAAGTGGGTTAGCCCTAAAATAAGGAAAGTGGTTTAAGATGCTTAGAAGGTAACCCCTTGAGGTAAAGTGAAGTGATGAGTGTACTATAATTCAAAGTGGATAAAAAATAAATTATTTAAATAATAAAGTTAATGGATAAATTACTAGTTGGACAAGTCAGTAGAAGTTGGTTAACCCTAAAATAAGGAAAGTGGGGTAAGATGGTTAAAAGGTAACCCCTTGAATAAGCTACATGAAAGTATAAATAAGAGGCAAGGCTCTCTCATTTTAGATCACACTTGATAATATTGAATATATATAGTTGATTGAGGTAACCAAAGGATATCTAAGTCAAATTTCAGAGAGAAGGTGAAGTAAAGAAGGCAGAAATTCAAGGGAGGATAAATTCTTTTGATGATGCTTTCTAAGGTATGTTATTTACAGGTCATCTCACCATTTTCGCAATAACATTTTTTTCTAGAATGATTCAGATTGTGAAATTGATAGGCCATTGAGAAAACATATCCAAGTAGTTGTGGTACAAATTTCAACTTGTGGGTCATTGTAGTTTTGGAGTTACACTCTGTGTAAAATAGGGTTTGTGGCTAGTCCTGAAACTAGCATAAAACAGGTGTTTCGGGTAAAAATGTCATAACTTATTCATAACATATCCAAATTAAGTAAGACAAAAAGTGTTCATTAGAGTACAACCTCTAGTATTTCGTTTAATGTGTTCATATCCATACAACAAACATTGTGTGTGGGGAATTCTCTACAAGTTATCTCTCTAGAATAACCCAAAATTCAACAAGGTATGTCATTTTTCCTATAACTCCTTTTCTAAGAGGTTCCAAGTAGTGACACCTAGAGGAATTGCACAAAACACACTGAAGAACATTTTGTTATAGTTTCATATATTTATTCATTACAGGTACATAGTTATGATTATTTCAAGTTATAATTCAAAGTGAATAAAAAATAAATTATTTCAATAATAAATTTAATGGAGAAATTAGAAGTGGACCCAACCCTAAAATAAAGAAAGTGGGCCAAGTGACCTAGAAGATGTTTTTAAGGAAGCTACTTGGAGAGTATAAATAAGAGGCAAGACTCTCTCATTTGAATAACACTTGAGCATATTGAATATCTATATGTGTTTGAGGTAACCAAGGATATCTAAACCAGAATTCTGAGTGAAGGTGAAGAAAAGAAGGCCGAAATGCAATGAAGGATAAATTCTTTTGATGGTGCTTTCTAAGGTATGTTATTTACATGTCATCTCACCATTTTCACTATAATTTATTTTCTATAATGATTCAGACCGTGAAATTTCTATGCAAGTGAGAAAACATATCCAAGTATCCGTGGTAAGAACTTCATCTTGTGGTTCATTGTATTTTAGGAGTTACACTAAGTGGAAAATAGGGTTTGTGGCCAGTCCCGAAACTAGTCAAAATCAGGTGTTTCGGGTAAAAACATCATAACTTCTTAATAACAGATCCAAATTAAGCGAGATCACATGTGTTGGTTAGGGTACAGTCTGTAGTATGCTGTGTAATAGTTTCATATCAATTCACCAAATATTTTTTGCAGGGAACGCTCTACAAGGTTGCTCTCTAGAATAAGTCATAATTCAACAAGGTATGTCATTTTTACTATAACTCATTTTTTGAGAGGTTCCAAGTAGTGACACTTGGAGGAATTACATAAAACACACTGAAGAACATTGTGTATCATTTTCAGAGCTTTATTCATTACAGGTACATAGTTATGATTATTTCAAGTTAGGGTTGTTGACTAATCCAAAACTAGTTATGTGAGACTAAAGTAAAGTTTGATGAAAATGCTAGTCTCTTGTTGTTAAAGTTAAGGAAGGTTTGCAGGTATGTGATCATATACACCAACTCTATTACAGAGTTACAAATCATATTTGGATGATTAAATTGATGAGGGTTTTTGGTTAAGGTACATGTTGGGTACATGGTTCAGACAAGTAGTTGATGAGTTGGCACATACATGAGGTGTATAGTTGATGATGTTGGTACATCTTGATAAGTCATAGTTGATGAGTAGTTGATACATGATTGATACATACTTGGTACATGGTTGGAGGCACTTGTTAGTAGTATTGTTGACACATGGTTTATGGATGGTGTAGCATACTTGTATTGGTATATTATTAGAAGCACATATTGATCTTAGTGATGATTATGAGTTGTTGTTTTATGGTTGGTTGATGCACATTTTTGAGAGTTGTCTTGGTGATTGATCTTGGTGAGTAGATCTGATTTGGTTGATAATATTAATGAGAAAGGTTGTTGTGATAGGTTGTTTGGACAAGTTGTTGTGACAAGTTATTTGTACAGGTTTGGTGCATGGTTGATGCACTTGTTCATGGTACAGGTTTTGTACAGGTTTGGTGCATGCTTGATGCACTTTTTCATGGTATAGGTTTTGTACAAATTGGTGCATGGTTGATGCACTTGTTTATGGTATAGGTTGATTACAAGTTGAGGTACAAGTTGGTGCATGGTTGATGCACTTGTTTATGGTACAGGTTGATTACAGGTTGATTGGTACAATTTTACAATAGTACATCTCACAGTGATTGTTGGGCCCAAGATATGATCACTTTTATGATGGTTATTATACACTTTTTCCACATGTACATATGCGTTTTTCATCTTTTAAAGGATCTTTTTGAAGAATCTTATGATAAAATGGTATGATCGGCATAAGGTACATGTAATTCATGTTTAATGATTATATTATGTATAATTCATCATGTTTTATGATTACCAATATACAATTCACATTTTTCTGGTATTACAGGGAAAAAACGCACCACGTTTCTGCTTCTGGCACTTGATCCGACACTCCTTCCAGTACTCATTATAGCACTTGATCCGACACTCTATCCAACACTGTGTATTGCACAAAAACGCAGGGTGACGTGGTGGTTAAGGTATTGGCAGCCAGTGATGGGAAAATCAGGCACATGGGTTTTGTTCATAATTGCCCCCTCCAGCTACTGAGTTCTAGACAACTCAGTTTCAGTTGTTCAAAGAGGGCGATTATTGGCTCGCTCTGTTTTATCAGTTAGGGCATCATTTATTGTAATTTGCCGAAATTAGAAGTGGTTCGACCCCCCTGTGGTCAACCACTTGGTCTGTAAGATTATAAATACCACTAGGATGGTCAGAAAATTGTGAACCAAGTAGAAGAACTAGTGTATTGGAGACAAACTCATTTTTCTCTATTTTGATATTTTACATTGCTAGAATTATGCCAAATCTGCGTTATCAAGTTTTAATGGTGAATTCATCTTGTTGAGCTCGTGGTTTGATTTTAGAGAGTGACCATGACTTGCTGGGGGGCCCACTAGCAGTCTGGTAACTGTCTTCATGTTTGTTTATGCATTTCCTAATTTAATTGTTCTCTTTTATTTTCTGTACATGCATATTTTTATTGTGTTAACTAGTTTGTTGCAGTTTAATTGTTTTGATTCTCTTTTGCAGGTTAGAATGATGAGATGTGTTAGCATGCATTGATCTTGTAGATTAGGAACATACTTGCAAGTCTTTATACTAACCACATATGCAATTAGATGTTAGATTATGCTTTCTTTTATGATTTTATAGTCAAGTTTAAAACAAAGTTTAATTAGAATAGAACAGAGTTTCATTTGGGTTTTCTTTCATAGGGATTTGATGGATGGATAGAGTTAATTCCAATTATTTATTATAGCTTGCTTACTTCAGTTTTATATAGATATAATTTAATTAGTTGTTGGTTAATGTAGATTGTTAATTTACATTTTAATATCATAGTTTAATTTCTGTTTTTAATTATTTCCTTATTGCATTTTGAATGGTTAGAGTAGACATAGCATTGTTTTATTTTACGCAATTTCCTTTCCGAGAATTAAAATGCAATCATATTTCTTAGTTAATGGTTGAATTTAGTTTTTCTTACATAGTGTAGAAGTATAATGATGATCTCGTTATGTTGTTGATGGTTTATACATGAATATGCAGGGTATTTAACATTATTTTTGTCATGGATAAACTCTCATTGGATTGTTTGATCCATACCTTTCATTTTTCCATTGAGATTAGTGTTGACATTATACCACTAGAATTGTCCTTTGTTGTCAAGTGCCATCGAGATATTATCTGACACCAAAGACATTCACACAATCACCAGCATTATATTTGAATTGTCATAGGTTAAAAGATAGTTTTCATGTTTTCATAGATATAGTTTCTTGCTTTCATAGATTAGAATAAAGTTTTATTGTTGCTATAAGATAGATAGACTTTTCTTTATTAGATAGTAGTTTTGACATCATAGATTAAGAATTACATGGTAGTTCTTCTTGCTTTCAATAAAACAGTTTTCCTTTCATTCATTAGAAATAGTTTTGCATTGATCATTTAGTCCACTTGCCTCTTAGGCTAGATAGTTGTTCAATGAGAAGTTTTACTTTGATTACTTTCAGTAGTCAATTGCATTTACTTACTTGTTTATTTCTTTAGTATGATAGATAGTTGTATTTGCTTACTTGTCTATTGCTTTAGTAGGATAGATAGTTGTCTTTGCTTACTTGTCTATTTGCTTTAGTAGGTTAGTTAGGTGTCTTTGATTGCTTGTTTATTTATTTTCTTTCATAGGATAATTGCTCATTGAATGTAGGTTGGCAAGTTTTCTTTTGTTAATTGCTCATTATTATGCTTAAATAGTTTTCTTTTGTTTACTGCTATGAACTAGTTTGATTTACATAGGTTTTTTACTTGCTTCTTTAGAACTATCCATCGATCCTTGGCCCAAAGGTACTTAGGTTACCTAGTTTCAATTTTCTTAGTAAGGTTTGTTCATTAGATAGTTTTGCTTGAGACTATTAGCCTTAGATAGCTACCTTCATTAGTTAGATTATACTCCTATCATCCTTCTACCTTTGGCATATATTTTTCTACAACTCTAAGTTTACTTACCTCGGGTTGACAATTTAATTGCTGTCTTTTTAGTGCATATAGAGAAACCATGATTTTTTCCACCGTTGTCGAGGAGTTGTCTCAAGGTAAGAAGTAGTTAGGAATTAGATCATTTCTATACCTTAGCATTAGTTTGGTGGCAGGGGGATTTTAAGACGAGAGGTAAGAACCTACACATATGCTATAGCAGGTTCCCCCAAACCCAATGGTAGTTTTTCTTTTTCATGAATAGACCTAGGAATCAAATGGTAGCTTTTTCTTTTTATTTTTTCTTTCTTTCATGAATAGGCCTAGAGACCCACAAGGTAGATACATTAAATCAAAATCATACCTTTCAACCAAGGTTCCTTCCAATCTCTTTGGGGGAAGGAATGTTCCTCTTATAAAATCCGCAAAACAATACCGAAAAATAGGAGCTAGCTCAACTCAAAGAGCTAAAATAGTCTCTGAAGAGACTAATACAGGGAGCACTATAGAACAATAAATTGAAGCATCAATCATATTAGGAAATGAGCCAAGACCACTCGATTCTTCCACAAAACCAAACAATACAACCCTTTCTTTTACACCACCACCAGGAAATCCTAATTTTGAAGATATCATAGACCCTGAATAGGTGAATCTTTTGTTTGGTAGTTCAGCCAATGTGATTATCTCTCAAATTGACACAGAAGATTTGGCACCAATAGTCTCAACCAGATCGAGTAGAGTCCCATACATCCAATCAATAGGAAGACCTTTCCATCAAAGAGAAACTTTGTTCTCTTCAAAGATAAAACCACCTAGGTACTCTCTTTTTGGAAACCAAGCCAATATGGATGATTAGGAGGACCATAACAAGGTAAGACATGGGGAGGAAGAAGAAACTAGAAACCAAACCGAAACTACCTTCGAGTTTCCGATTTTAGACACCACTCCAAATGTCAACATCAAGAATATTCCTCTCTCAGCACTGCCTACCTTTTACGGTAAAAATAGTGAAGATCCAGACACCTTCCTATTTGAATTTGACATCTTGTGTAGGAGATACAATGACATACAAGATGCCCAGAAATTAAAAATATTTCCTGCCACCCTCAAAGACTCTGGACTAAGATGGTTCATGGGGTTGCGAGAATCCAATATTAGGTCTTCGGAAGCCATGAAAGACATATTTCTTAAGAAATACCAAGACTATTGCAAGACCAAAGAGTCTCGTAATGACATCTTTAAAATCCAAGATGAGACCCTCGAAGATTATATGGAAAGATTTGGTTATATCTCCCAGAAATCAAAATACCATGACCTCCCAGAGGATGCAATTAAGGATATTTTCCTTAAGGGAATTTGAGAAGAATATCTAGAAATGATTAACCTGATGGAATCATGTGACATCTATCATAAACCTTTTGCTAAAATATGTGAAATGTGTAAAAACTACTCAAGGAGTAGAGTCAAAACAAGAAAGAATGTTTGGGACCCTTACAACAGAAACTTAAAACCAATTAGTTCAGGTGGTATCACAAGAGAAGAGATAGGGAACCTTCTAGAAAACTTCAAGATAGACATCTTAAGCACAACAGGTTCCCATTTGGGCACCCTTAAAATAAAAAAGAAATAGGAGGAGGAAAATGCAACAATGAGCATATATTTCCCAAGATGCAGGAGGAAGCATTCCTCAAGGGAATTCTCATTAGATAACATTTCAGTTTGTGGCTTCTGTATAGAAGACCATGTGACTAAAACATTTTCATCATTGCCCAGTTTATTAGCCATATATAGGAGTGGAGATCCTAGGGAGTCTTCTTATGCACCCAGGAGGCCATTGCAGCCTAGGAATCAACCCACATACCCAGATCTACAATCTCAAGTTCCACCCTATTATCAACAACAACAACAGTGGAACCCACCAGGTTGGAAAAACTGGTCTACTCAGTACCAACATCCTTGGATTCAAGGATGGAGGGGAGGACACAATCAAGGAAACCCTCAAGCTCCACCTATCCCTATGTCCAACCATCCTTATCCTCAGTTCTCATCGAACACTCCACAACTTCTGCCAGGTTTTGTTCCACCACCTTTACCTCCTATTCCACAACAACAACCGCTACAATATCAAAATGAAAGCTCCCCAAAATCGACACTATTACCGGCATAGCCAGTGTCAAACCCCAATAATAAGCCCCCCCAACCTCTTAACAATGTTGAGATGCAGGCCTTCCCGACATATGTTATTACTCCTGTTCCATTACAGGAAATTCAACTAAGATCGGGAAAAGTTTTGTAGAAGCAGAGATCCTCAATAATCATCCAGGACCCATCCATTTTGTCTTCGACATCTTTTATTTTCGAAATAGATGAGTCTGCCATGTCTTATACTATGCCCTATGAGATTAGTCCAGGGAAATTTTTACATATAAACTCTGGGCTAGATACAGACCAACATAAACAGTTAGTAGATATCCTTAAAGAACAAACATGAGCATTTGC
>CBVK0101777628.1:0-41594 GCA_900067695.1 Picea abies | reverse complement strand
CTCTTCCGATCTCACATGACTAGAATTATAAACACAACTTAATTGAAATCTATGAACTCACAACATGAAGATTAAATAAAAAATGCTAATTCAGATCTGAATATATGAATCTAATGGAATCGTGAAGAAAAGTGTACCAACATAACATGGGGGCCCTTCCACGCTTGCAAGCACACTTGAAAAAAACAACTTCAAATGATGAAAATACTAGATCATAACACCATGAATGATATATCAAAGTTTGGAAATTAGTTATATCAAAACAGAGTTCTGAAGCTCATACACAATCTCCTGTCTTTTCTTTGCATTACTAACATATCATATCCTCCTATTACATGTTTCTATTACCTATTTATCACAAAATTACAAAATGAGGCTATTTTCGTTCCATAAAACCTAACTAATCCCCAAAGAAGGTCGAATTAGTTTGAATCCCTAAGCATAAGAAAAATATCAAGCCTACTCATTTATGATTCAGATTTTTCTGCTAGACTAGCTGGGTTTCACCAGCGTTGACCAAATATTTAGGAACTTCGAATCTGAGGCTGGATAGATTTTTCACCATCTGTGTACATTCCAGGTCAATCCCATGTCCTTCATTTTGGTCTACCTGTTATGCCACATGTCAGAACATAAAGTATTTACAGGAAGTTACCACATCTGTAATTTTTTTGAAAATTTCAATTTTTAACACAAAAATTCCATAAATCAATTTTAATGTAGAAATAACAATCATGATACTATATTAATCTATTTCAATAAAATATGATGGATTTATGGAGGTTTAGTGAAGAAAATGGTGGATAATGATGGGATTTTAGGACAAAAGATAGGCCAAAGAATGAAACCAACAACGTGTAAAATGGAAGAGAGCATAATGGGTCAGTTCAGCGGTTGGTTTGTATATTTGTGGAATTCTGGGAAAGTGGCTAAGTATGGAATAGGGAAACGGTCGATCAGACTTGTTTTCAGAATCGAGGATTGAAGTTTTCGTGAACAGACCAACCAAACTACATGACATGTTGTTGAAGTTCCTGCCACATACTCTGCTTCTGATGAATAAATTGTGACAATGGGTTGTTTCTTAGAATCCCATGAAATCAAGCCCGTACAAAACAAAAATGCATACCCAGAAGAAATTTCCGTATCCTCAATTCTACCTGTAAAATCACTACCTGTATATCCAACAAGTGAATCATTTTCTGAAGTAGAATACCAAATTCCATAATCTGTCATACCTGCAATATATCTCAAAATTCGTTTTCCAACTTTCGAATGAGAGATTTTGGGATTCTCCATAAATCTACAAATTAAGTTTACTGCATACATAATATATGTCCGAGTAGCTATAAGATACATGAGGCTTCCTACAATCTTCTTATACAGAGTATAATAAATTTATCCGCCTTCATTGTTTTTGCTTACTTTTGTACTTATTGCAATTGGTGTATCTACTGGATTGCATTTGTTCATTTTGAACCTTTTCAGATTGATCAACTTCAATTCCCAGAGAATATTTCATGAGACCAATATTAGACATTTCAAATTCACATTGCATGGCTTCCTTGAATTCATTCAACAACAAATTTCTTGTATAAATCATGTCATCAACATAGAGACAAACTATCAAAATATTACCTCTCTGGTCTCTTTTGGTGTAAAGTGTAGGTTCATTATTGCTCCTATTGAACCCATTGTTGAGAAAATAAGTATCAATCCTATTGTACCAACCTCTTGGAACTTTCTTCAAACTATACAATGCTTTCTTCAATATGTACACTTTGTACTCTTTACCTCTGATCTGAAATCCCGATGGTTGATCCACATAAACTTCTTCCTTGAAAAAACCATTTAGAAGGGTTGATTTAACATCCATTTGATAGATTGGCCATTTGTTTTGAGCTGCAACTGCCAAAAATGCTCAAACAATACCCAAACATGCTACTGGAGAAAAAATTTCTCCATAGTCAATACCGAGTTGTTGAGGAAACCCTTTTGCTAGAAGTCTTGCCTTGTGCTTCTCTACTTTTCCTTTCTCATTGAATTTTGTCTTATACACCCATTTAAATCCAATGGTGTTTTTCCTTGTGGGAAGATCCACAAGATCCCATGTGTTGTTTCTTTCAATTGCCTTAACTTCTTTGTTCATTGCATCAACCCATTTTTCTTCCTTGACTGCTTCTTCAAAGTATATTGGTTGATAGGATAACAAAGAAAAGTGTGTTTTTTGATCCATGTCATCATTCTACCCATAAATGTTTCTCAAACTTCTTGTTCTTTGGTTCCTTAAATTTGATATACTGGGATCTGAATCATTATTAGATGATGAGGAAGAACTATGTTCTGTTTGTTCTCCTTGAACCTGTACTTGCAATCTTGGAAGTCTTGGTGGAGAAGATTGTTGTCCTATAGCTTCCACGTGCTTATCTTCCTATATAGAAGGAATTTTTTCTACAAGTATTTCACTTGTTTGGTTATCCCAAGATTTATCTTCTTAGAATTTCACATCTCTTCTTACTATCAACTTCTTGGTAATATGATTATACAACCTATATTCTTTAGAATGTTCACTGTATCCCACAAATATACATTTTTCACTTCTATCATCAAGGTTTCTCCTCATCTCTTCAAGAACATGAGCATAAGCTACACAATCAAAAACTTTAAAATGAGAAATGCTAGATTTCATACCACTCCAAGCTTCTTGGGGAACTTGATCTCTCATATTGTTGGTTGGTGATAGATTTAAAATATAGATTGACCATGCCACTACTTCACCCCAATATTCATTTGAAAAATTCATCGCCTTTAACATACTTCTGGACATATTCATTATTGTCGGATTCTTCCTTTCAGCTACTACATTTTGTTGTGGAATGTATCTTGTGGTAAATTGTCTCTTGATTCCATGTTTCCTACAATATATAGAAAATTATTTGGAGTCAAGCTCACCTCCTCGATCTTATATGAGTACTTTGATGTACTTCCCACTATGTTTCTCTATCAAAGATTTAAATTCTTTGAATTTTTCAAATGTCTTTGATTTGTGCTTGAGAAAATAAACCCATGCTTTCCTGCTAAAATCATCAATGAATGTTAGAAAATAAAAGTTGCCTCCTATTGAAAGAGTTTGCATTAGACCACAAAGGTTTGTATGCACTAGTTCAAGGTGTTCTTTTTCTCTATAGGAAGCATTGGGAAAACTGTCCCTTTGGTGTTTAGCCAAAATACAACTCTCACAAGAGTTTTTCTATTCATTTATAATAGACAAACATTTGACCGTGGACTTCTTTTGTAAAAGACTAAGACTACTAAATGGTAAGTCAACATATCTAATATGCGACAACCAAGTCTCATCTGAGATTGGTACATTTTGGGCATATAACTGTGACAAACTTACATTTCTCAATATGAAATGGAACATTCTATTTTTGGTCCTTTGTATTGTGGCTATAATTTTCGTACTTGGTGTTTTGTTTAAGATTGTACACTTGGAACCTTAAAAAATGACCTTATTAACCATGTTCATTCATCTGGCCTACACTCATTAAATTATTTCTAATACCAAGTACATAATAAACATCATGAATGTCCTTCTTTTCAACTTAGTTAATACACAAATTATACCCTTTCCTGCAACTTTCTTTTGATAATCATCTCCCAATTTAATTTGAGATGTGACAGAGCTATCTAAACTAGAAAAAAGATATTACTTACCTATCATATGATTGCAACAACCACTATCCAACAACCATATATCATGAATATTTCTTTCTTCTTCTGTAACTTGGCATGAGAAGAACATTGATTCATATGTTCCTTCTTCAGCGTTAGTAAAATTTTATTTGCCTCTATTCGGATCTGCTTGTTTCTTTCTACATTCACTTTCATAATGACCAATTTTTGTGCAATAATAGCACTGGATCCTTGATTTGTCCATCCATCTTGAGTGATTAAAATTTCTTCTTCTCCCCCTTTGGTTCTAAGATTTCCTATGTGGATGTTCTGAGTGTTCAGTAAGTTCTGAACATTCTAATGTTTCTCTCTCTTATGTTTGAGAGAGACCTATTCCTCATCTACCTCTACTTATATTCCCTCGACCTCTGCCTTTGATTATGGAGGACTGAGATTGAAATGCATTCTCCAAATATTCATTATTTCGACTAAACATACTTTCATGGGTTAACAAAGATCCCATGAGTTCTTCAACTATCAATTGTGCCAAGTCTTTCGAATCTTCTATGACAACCAAGACCATATTAAACTTATAAGGAAGGATTCGAAGTACCTTATCAATGACCTTATTCTCTTGGATGCATTCTCCATGGGTGTGTAGTTGATTCACAATGCTCGTGACATGGGTCATAAAATGAACCACATAATTGGAATCCTTCATTTGAAGAGTATAAAAAATCTTCATGAGTGTTTGCAACTTTGCATTTTTTTTTTCAGTCCCCTGATAGGATATTTCAAGAGTATCCAATGCATATTTGGCATAGTATGTCGTTGCGAGTTTGGGGAAAATATATTCCTCTAACCCTTGCTGTATGAGCCATAGGGATTTGGTATCCTTCTTCCTGAGTTCTCTGAGGTCATTTCTATGCACATTTTTCATTGCTTGTAGATCAGTCAGATATGGTTTTGTGAACCCATTAACTACTACTTCCCAACAATCTTCAGATTGGAGAATTTTTTTCATTTTTATAGACCAAACATCATAATTTTTACCTGTTAAAATCAATCCTATTGACAATGCCTGGTTTTTGTGAGACACCATGAATCTACTGTTGACATTCGACTCCTACTTTCTAACTTAGATCTTGACCAAAAAACCTTTTCTTCTGTCGAAACAAACAAAACCAATTACTTTTCTCATCCTCGTCGCTTCCTGTCCACATCCTCCAGGCGACTGGTCACATAAATTTTAATTTCACAATTTTCGGGACCTGGTCACTCCATGTCCTCTCTCTACGAGAGACCTCCTTCTCCTAGTCACTCTATGTACACAGGCAAGGGGCGACCGCCTTCAAAAACGTGATTTTTTGAAGGGTTTTTCCTCAAAGATTTGCACCAGAACGACCTTTAAAAGGATCCTCTTCATGTTGTGGCTCAACCAAACTTGAAAATGCTCTCCAACAACCTGCAAATTTGTCTCATATCTTCGAAGAGTCTTAGTCCTACTCTGATACCATTTTCAAGCTCAAGCAAAGGAAACCATGAGAAGAACAAACATAAACACACAAAGAAACTATGGAGCTATTGAGCTCTTCTTCACATTCAGATAAAACTAAAATTAAAAAATACATGATAAGATATAACTCTCTAGAACACTCCATCCTTCACCTACCTAATAAATGCAACCTTATTTCTCTTGTCTATGCATTTAATATGCCGATCCTCTATCACATTTGGTAAAACAACGGAGGAATAACTTCATTAATCTCAAGGACTCTATCCCAAGGTTCCCCGCAATGATTGTCCCTCCTCCTATGTATAATTTGTCATGTTCTTTTTAATAGCTAATAATATATATAGTTTTTGCATCCACAATGATAATCCCCACACAATATAGACAATAGAGAGGACAAGTTTTATGTTAAGATTTGTATAAATGACTATGGTTTATTTTTTGATAAATTCAGAGCATTTAGCCCATGAAGCAATTGTTTTTTTGCTCGGATGGACACAACACCTATAATTTTTTCCATCTTATACTAATATAAAATAATTAGTCGACCAATTTTTTTTTCAAATTACTAAAATATCAATAATATCGTCACAAATAAATACAATTTATTATTTGTATTAAAAAAAGTATGTACTTGATTTGATTTAGGATAATAAAGAACAAAGAGAAAACCCTAAATTCAAGGCTTAGTTGTTATCTATTAAATGAAAAAATGAAATACTCAATTTTCATCATCATAATAAAATAAAATTAAGTATATTAAATGGAAAAATGAAATATTCAATTTTCATCTTTCATAATAAAATAAATTTAGGGGAAAACAATGAACTGATCAATTTTTTCTACAAATATTTTTTATATTAAAAAAATTAAACTTTAGTGAGTTTAAAAATAAAAAAAATCTAAAATTAATAATCCATAAAATTAACAAATTAATTACAAAACTCAAAATACAAACATCCGAATAATCATTTATAATAAAGCTTCAACTAAATACAGCTTCAACTAAATATTTAATCTTATACTTTAAAATCTTCTTATATCCGAAGGGAACTATCACCAAATGCAACTCAATTTAATGATTACGGGAACTATTTGACAGAGGAATGCGACCAAATGAAGCATCATACATCTTCTTTGTTAAATAACACTGTCTCGAAAAACATTTAATGATTAAATAAGTGTACGTCTTCTTTCCGTTTTATGGTTAGTTTAGCATCCACAATTTTTGGAACATATTTTTATTTCTGCCTCTATTAATAGCCAGAAACAAACTGATTTTTTATTTTGCTTCTTTTAATAAGTCGAAACAGATTAATGGATGGACATATAAAAATGATTTTGTTACTACATTATTTTAATAGTAAGAATAAAATTTGGTTCAAATGTGAGTCGAAATGATAACTTTATCGATATAAGTGTTTTTTTTCTTTCGTTGTGCAAAGTTTTTGGTTGTTTATTAATCTTAGGAATATTCTTTCAAGATTTTTGATTCCATAACGATGCTAAAAACGTTTCTCTTAAAACATACACTCTCACATCATTATATTTTTGACTTCACAAAATAGAAATGACTCTTGATTAATAATGCTGGGAATATTCTTCTAAAACATACACTTTAAAATCATTGGAATGTTGACTTCATTAAAATAGAGATATCCTTTCATTTATACAATAAATATTATTTTTAAAAATAAGTATGAAACAAATAAATATTATTTTAAAAACTAAGTATGAAAAAAAAATGCATTGAATAATACAGATTCCACATCATCCTTTATCATCAAATACGATGTGAAATCTAACCAAAAACCTCTTTAACTTATATATTTGTATCTTTTCATTGTAATCCAATTACAAATTTGACAAAATAAATATTAAATTACAAATGCTTTTCTATCATACAACGTTGCAAATTATATATAAATAAATAAATTTAAAGATAATTCACTTCATAAAATATTTATTCAAATCTAAATGAAATTTATTAAAAAATTACATTACGTTATCTACTTAGTATGAATGTTTTAATAACTTTTTTTTTTTAATTTGTTTTAATAGAAAAAAAATGTAATTTTTTAATTGAGGAATGTAAGGTATAATTCTTAGATGCATACTCTTATAGAAACATAAAAATAATGAGGTGGAGACCTTGACTAAAGATTATATTAACAAAATATTAGATGAGAGACAAAATCTTATACACTAAAATGACAACGAACAGATTATACTAGACATGTGCTAGTAATTGATTACAAACACAAGAAAGAAAACATAGAACTATAGAATCATTTGGATTTATAAATCAAATAGTACTTGATATTGTTTGGAGATCAAGTCTCCATCTGAGTACAAAAATTTCAGAAAGGAGAAGTAATGCTTCTTTGGAAAGAGCATTAACAACAATATTTAGAACCCTTGGAATATGAGTAAATGAGATGTGATGAAATAATGCAACTATCTTTCATAATTGGTTTTCCATTTGTTGGAGACTCAAGTTAGTAATAAGATTTTCCCAATTCATCCAGTCAATAACCAACTTTGAGTCCCCGAAGACTTGTAGGTAAAACACACTCATGTGCACATGAATTTTGAGGATAAAAAATGGGGCTTTGAACTCACCTATGTCAATGGTACTTTGACTCAGATTTAACTTAAGTTTTACTAAATGGGACTCAGAGAAATGAAGAATGAAACCCAAACCCAAGGAGTGCCTCATACCTTGGGATGGCCCATCAAAGAAAACCCATGTGACTACTTTCTTTATCACAACTTCATTATGCACTCGATATTGTTTCAACTTCGAAGAATACTTGTAGCTACTGAGAAGTGAAATTGACTGTTGTGATACCTTGATTTTGGGATATCACTTATCTTTGAAAAGGCTGGATTTCCTTTCTATCAAAATCCCCCATGTGACCAGAATGTTAAACACCCTGTACATTTTTAAATCGGGCTGAGAGAAGTACTCATGAAAGAAATTTGAAATGGAGAACTTATCCCATAAATGAACAATCCCTAAATATCCCCCAATTTCCATCCACACTTGATGTGAAAATGAACAATATGGGAAGATGTGTTCGTTGAATTCATTGTGCCTCTTGCAGAGAAACATAAACCCCACCCATGTTTGTCTCTTAATTGTAGTTTGTCTTGGGTCAGGACCTTCCCCTTTAACATCGACAAGAAGAATAATAAAACTTTCAAAGGAACCCTAATATTCCACCATTTTGTTAACCACCGAACATGGATATTATCTCCCAAATCCTTCATTGTCAGACAACTAGGCTTGATTGTATACTGTCCTCCTACATTATTTAAATAATAAACAACCTTGGACCTTCTAAATTGGAAAAACGAACATGAGATTTATATAGTTCAATTGTGAATATTGTCCATTGGTAATTCCATCTCACATCCAAATTAAGGTTAACATCTAAGAGCCACCCCTGAGCCCATATACACATGTGAGCTACATCATTGATCTGATTTAGAGTACACAATATCTAATCTACTGGAGTTGAGCCACTAGATCATCAAGCAAAAAGATATTTTCATTACAACCCAAGATTACATCCTTCCCTATCTTGATCGATCCACCAGAGCCTACATTCCATGCCAATTAATTCATGATGATAGGAAATGAGAGTTTGAGAACACACCACAAATTGGAGATATTATGTGTACCTTTCCTCCTACTTCTAATCTAGTCGAAAATTGTATCCATGGAAATGTACTTGTCAATCAAAATTCTTTGCCAAAGACTATCTCTAGTCATAAATACCCAAATAGATTATGTTGCCAGGGCCTTCCTGAAAGGACATATGTCCTTTAAAAACACCCTGTAGAGGTCTTCGGCTCTGATATGGATTTCCAGTTTTTTAAGTGTAATCCATAATAATCAGCATGGCCCTTCCATAAATAACTAAAAGATGCTTTCTTGATGTGATTAATAATATATTTCTGGATTAGTGCCAAGAGGTACCAAAAAACAGTAATGGCCTTAAGCACATATTTAATGAAAACCAATATACCACCTTGAGAAAACTAGTGATTTCACCAAAAGTTGATTTTCTTCTCAATCTGTATCAAAAGACATTTCCAATCAGAGACATTGTACAATCCTTAGGTGAATAAGTGCATATAAACATACAAATGGAAAGGCAGAGACCCTCAATAAATATTGTATCAACAAAAGGCTCGATGAGAGACAAAATATTATACACTAAAATTACAACCAACACATTATATTAGACTTGTGCCAATAATCAATTAGACAAACAAGAGACAAAACATAGAACTATATGATTGCTTATATTTATAAATCAGTGATCCAGGTGGATATCAGTGGCCACCCACCTATTCCAACTATCTCAAAACAGTTTTTTGGCAATTTACTATTTTTAGTAGTTTTTTAGTTCCTAAACTTCGAGGGCCATTTTGAGGGCCTACATGAAGTTTTTCAGGATTGAGCACCTCAATATTAGTTGAAGGCTTTGATTGAGCCCCAAAAATGAATCTCCTTGATGATACCTTTCGAACCAGCTATCGTGCGCCCCAAACGAAGATCATATGCCAAAGTTACGCCTTCAGTAATTTGATACACCAAACTACTCAAAATGGGGTCCACAAAACTATTGGATTTTCATCTTCCGGGGTTAGGGTTTTGGATTTTATTTATGTTAAAAAGGCCTTTAGAGCCTCATTGTAATCATATTCTTGCAAATGTGAGTAGCCATCACATCTCTTCTTAGAGATAAGCTGCCACCATTCTAGCGAGTCTTTCTCTCTGTATTTTTACAGTCTTTGTACATTTCTCTCATTAATAGAAATTGTGTATTACTGTATATATGTGCCTTTTGTTATATATCCGATAGATATTTGTTATATTATTGGATCTCTTGCAATACATCCATATATTTTTTTGTTATATCTATGCTCTCATTTTGTGTTGAAAATAATCTGGATCAATCAAATAGTACTCGATCTTGTTTGGAGATCAAGTCTCCATCCAAGAATTTTTCTTGTGCAAAATGTTCAATAATAAGAAGTAATGCGTGTTTGGAAAGAGCATCAACAATATTATTCAAAACCCTTCGAATATGAGTAAAATCAATGTGATGAAACAATGCATATATCTCTCGTAATTGGTTTTTCATTTGTTCGAGACTTGAGTTAGTAATAAAAAAATTTCCATTCATCGAGTCCATAACCAACTTTGAGTCCCTGAATATCTATAGGTGAAACACACTCCTATGCACAAAAAATTTGAGGCGAAAAAATACAACTTTAAACTCACCTATGTTATTGGTCACTTGACCCATATTTAAGTTGATTTTTATCAAATGGGACTCAGATAAATGAGTCCCGAAACCCAAACGAAGGAGAATCTCGGAACTTAGAATGTAACATCAAAGAAAATCCATGGGACTAATTTCTTTATCACCACTTCATTATGCAACCAAGATTGTTTAAAGTTCGGAGAATACTTTTAGTTGCTGAGAAGTGAAATTGATTGTTGTGATATATTGATTGTGGGATATCCCTTAACTTGGAAAAGACTAGAATTCATTTCTAGTAAAATCCCTCAAGCGACAAAAATGGAAAACACCTTGTACATTTTTAAATCAAGACGAGAGAAGTACTCCTGAAAGAAATCTTGAATGGAGACCTTATCCCATAAATGAACAAGACCTAACTATCCCTCAACTTCCATTCACACTTGATGTGAAAATGGACAATATCATAAGATGTGTTCATTGGATTCATTGTGCCTCATACAAAGATAACACAAACGCTACCCCTATTTTTCTCTTAACTATAGTTTTTCTAGGGTCAGGTCCTTCGCCTTTAACATTTTCCATAACAATAGTATATCTTTTGGCGTTGTGCACGGTTATAAGACCCTAGGTTCGAATTATCTTGACCAACAAAACCCTTCAAACATCGACCTTTTCGGCATCTCCTTCATGCAGTTGAAGTCTCACCCAAGGAATCTATTAGGGCTATAAGATCTGAGTTTCTACAGTAGTGAGGGAATGGGAAGTGACCATCATTTTCATCCTGAATTATCTGTTTAGCGCACATTATTTTGTTTTTTATCTTTATGGACTACTTAGGGAATTTAGTTACACATTATGATGATACTTCATATTACAACATATTACAACATTTATAACCATTGCACATTGATCATACAAATAATAATTCTAGTCTAACATTCATCAAGAAAGCATCCATGTTCAATCACATAAAAGACAAATACACACAATAGTTAACATGGTTCACCAAACACTGGGATACATCCACAACGATTAGCTTCTTTATTATTATTTATGCAATTGTAGCACGATTGTGCATTACACTTTAAAAAGATACATCATGTTATATTTTCCTTCTCCTAGCATATCCATTCTATATTGAAAGCCTCTCTATCCTTCTGCAACATCTCCTCAAGACACAGACATAGACCCAATAATGACTTCTCAAAATCACTCATTTTCTTGACCAGAGCATAAGAACTAACAGAGAGGAACAACTAACATCAAGCAACTAGTATGAAGAAGAACCACTATTCTCTCAACCCATTACATATTTATATATAAATTATAGGGATTAAAACCCTACTTTGTTCATCCCAAAAAGCCTATTACAATACACGATAACTCAAGTTGTCTTGCTATTCGGGTTTTTTTCCCTCTTTTCCATCGACATGCTAATTTTTTACTATGATTGTTGTTCTTCCTGCTTTTACGTGTCCTTCTATATTTAGCACATTAGGTTGTCATCCTTCCTTTTTCCTCCTTTCTTATCTTTCTCTATTCCCTTCGTTATTTTTCTTATTAATTCCTCTTCTTTGTTCTTTTCATTGCACACTGTACTCATGGATGCACCTCTATTATGCACTCCCAAGCCTTCTTTATTCTTCTATGCACATCTTCTATACTTAGGCTTTTTCATGAATCTTATTTCCATCATTCCTATCCAACATGCCCCTAACACTCACCTGTGGTTCATCTCGAGCCACTTAGGCCTATTTCATGCTCCTCCATCCTTGTATAAA
Organism: Picea abies; assembly: GCA_900067695.1. Classification (NCBI taxonomy): domain Eukaryota; kingdom Viridiplantae; phylum Streptophyta; class Pinopsida; order Pinales; family Pinaceae; genus Picea; species Picea abies. The sequence continues at coordinate 29,343 of CBVK0101777628.1, read as the reverse complement.
TTTTTTGGAGGCCTCCTTGGTTGTCACAACTTCTCTTATTATAGGTGCCTCTATTTCCACAATCTCTTCGACCCTCTACGCAACCAGTGCTGTAATATTTTCTTCTAATTCATGTGTTACTTGTTTCACCTTGCCTTGTGTAGTGGCTAGTTCTCCTATCACCCTAAATTCTTCTTCTTGCAGTGGTCCTAAGAGATGTTGCAGGATCTTCTATTGATCCTGCATCTTTTCAACCTCTATGTATGATTTCCTTTGTGCCAAAATGTTCTTCATATGTTTAGTCGATGTAAGGGTGTTTATTATTTCATAACCTTTCTTGGCCTTTTATTTTTCTACTCTTAATTTTTGTTCCATGGCCTTCATCTCTGGATATTCTACCAGATATGTCCATATTTGTGCACTTTTCTCTCATAGTTTGGCACATTCTTCCTCTACTTTATTGATGTTGGCAACGATTGTCATCATTGTTCTCCCTATGCCTACTTGTTCCTCTGGTGGCATTCCCGAGGTATTACACAACTATAGATCCTCTATTTTCATGCGAAAGCCTTTGATGGCTTTGCCAATTTTCAATACGTCCTCCTCCATGTTAGCCTCTACTATTATCAGTACCTTGGGAATTTCCTTGTACAACTTCTTGAAGACCACCTATGTATTTTTTTTCATTATCTCAGCTTCATCCTTTTGTTTTAGAGATTGTGTGGCCCTTTCCTCGACCTCATTATTTTCCTTCATATCTTGTTCGACCTTTTCTTTGGTCTCCATATTCTCTTTCAGTGTCCTCTCCAGTTTCTTCTCCAGCACACTCTTTTCCTAGAGATCTCTTGTGTATTCCTTATACAGTTTGGTCTTTTCATATGTAAAATTTATCCATTCGTTGGAAGCGGTATCTGCGTAGAGTCGGAATTCCTATGCGATACCTGTTTGGAATCCCTACAACACTATTGTTAGCATCGGTGAGACGACTAAGTCTAGGTGACTCAGACCTTGTACTTGTTCCTTCATTTTGGGTGTGGGGAACCCGATTGCATCTGAAGACAATTTTATCAGTCTTCGTCCTTCACCATTTGTGAGAAGTGAGAAGTGGTAGCTTCTACCAGTTTTCTTTCCTTGGATCTTCTCTCTACTACCAGGCTTACTATCTCCAACCGTTGTTGCAATTATTTCATCTTCTCTTTTATCCTTTTGTCAATTTCTTCCTGCCACTATGACATCTATTGAACTAACTCGCTAGTGGCATCCTTTACATGATAACCAATTTGGTCCATGTCATCATCCATCAATATATAAATGGTTGTTTCCTTGTGCACTTTCTTCTTTCTAGGTGCACCTCATTCTTGATCCTTCCCCTTGTCCTTTATTTACCTTTCTATCTTGGGCATTTTCTATTGTGTTTGTTACGTTGATGGTGTGGTCTTTGGTAGATCCTCAGGTCCATTTCCTTGGCCATGTTCCTGATCATTCACGGTACCATTATGTTGTTATGTCTCTTTATTTCCAATTTTCTTTGTCTCAAGGCCATATATAGGGATTTTCCAGTTTGGGTCCCAATCCCACACAATTAGTTGGATATCTTCTTCAATAACCTTGTATTGTTTCTAGACCCACTCCTCTCTCGGGTCCTTCTTTTCTTGGACATATATGTGATGTCGGTCTGCTTCCAACTTCAGGACCGGTGCATATGCTTCCACCATTTATGGTGTTATTCATGGTGTTTCCTTGATGCATTATCAAATCCTTTCTGCATAGATAAAAATTTAGACGTTGGTATCTATTTAGCACCATTTATTTTTTGTATGCCAGAAGTTATGGTACTTTGCTGCTAGACAAAGTTTCCCTCTTAGGACCAAAAAATTTTCATACTCTGGTTCTTCCCATGCTATGAATGCAAGCAAAGTCATAAGCCATGGATAATGGAACTCCAAACCTTTATCTTTTACATCCATGCAGTCAATAAGAAACTAGTTTAAAAAGAAGTATTCCCAACTCATTGAGGTCCCTTCCACACACTTCTCTTTTGCGACTATCACCCCTGTTGACACTTGATCCTTTTTGCATTTTGCATAGGATCTTCCATGCTAATTCCTATTTAAAAATTATGATGGTTGGGTCACATATGTAGGGCACATCCAAGCCACACGCCCTTCTAATTGTGTGAAACTTTTGCTTCATGGGCTTTCAAAAGACCTTGCTAGTATTTTTGTCTGCACACATCGAGGTGCAATCCTTCCCACGTGTCGATAATCCTGTGATCCTAGTGATCAAGTCTATTTCGATCAAACTTTTCCTATCCATCCACATATTCCCTCCATGCATGCAATATAAGAGTAATTTTACTCATGCATTTACCCCGTTGGTCTATTTGAAGAGTGGGATGTCAAATGGTTTGAGCAAGCCTACTTGCTCCAATTCTTTAACCCATACTTGGGGCACATGTATGCTCTAGTTTGTTGTTGGGTCTACTTTGAACTCCAGATAACGGTGGGGCATCAACTCAGGTAACTTCTTTATATCTGTAATGTCATGGTCTACATAATGGAGTTATGGCACCTTCCCCAACATATCTTCTTTGATTATGACCCCTTCTGGTATGTCAAGAATCACCAATATGTTCTTAACATTCTTTTTCACTCTCATTAGTGGGGCATCGTATTTTCTTAGTGTGATGTAATCATGAGAGAACCTCGTCTCCGATGATGATGCTACTCCCAAAGTATCTTCCACCTCTAGTACCTCTAGTTCTATTGGTGATGCTTTTGTGTGGACCTTCTTTGGTATAGGCAATGATTCTTTTGGTGGTGCCATTTCTATAAGACTCTTTAATTATTGATAGCTTCTTTATCTCTATGTCTCATTCTTAGTTCTTCTCCTGTGCTATGTTCCCTCTTGTTTGCATATAGCGCGTAGTAATAATAACCAAGACTTGTCACCCCTCAACTAATTTTGTGCCTCCTTGCAAACTGTTCATGTATCTTCATAGCTTAACTACCTTGTCTCACTCATGAACGTGGTTGATGAATGGTTAAATAAATGTAGATTTATTACCAAATCCATCATGTGAGTTTTTCCTCGGATTGCCAATATGTCATGATTTCTAGCGGCTTTTACCATTTAAGACTATACGACAGCTTTATGACCTATCATTTCCTCTTTGTCTTCGTCATTCATGATTTAATGCTTTTTTACGATATTGTTAGTACCATAATGCACAATTTTTCTTATTTTACATATATTTCCTTTAGTGTCTTTTTCTTCTATGCATTACTGTCTTAACTCGCGCAGTTCTGTCCTGATGTACGATAATCATTCCTTCTGCACATTCTAAACTTTTCGGGATGTTGCATGAACTTTCTATCATAGAGTAATACCATGTCTCCCACTTGAAACTTTTTTTGTTAAATGTGTATCTCATGCCTTGCCTTCTCTCGGGTTTTCTAAACTTGCTAATGGAAAGATGTGACAAACCGATCTTCCTCAAGTTGTACCAACTGTGACAATATCTCCTCTATTGAACCAGAGTCTGAAATATCAGTGATGGATGTAATGCACAATCTAGGTAAAATAAAATCCATTGGAATCACTACTTATTTCCCATAGACCAACCTAAAAGGTGTCTTCCCTATAAACTTTTTACTTGTCTTCGTCTAGGCACATAAAACTACAGGAACGCTTAAGTCCCAATCATCTCTCCATACATTGAAGATATTTTTCAAATCATTCTCCAACATTTTATTAAAATATTACACTGTCCCATTGGCCTGAGAATGATACGAGGTACTCTTCTAATGATGAATTTGAAACTCCTTAGTCAATGTTGCAACTATTTTATTCAAGAAGTGTATTTATTGATCACCGAGTAATATGCATGGACATCCACATTTTATGACTACATTCTCAAACAAAAATCATGCACGAGTATTCGAAGTACAGTTTGTGACTAGTTCTTCTTTTTCCCATCGTGTCAAAAACTTTGTCGCAGTAATTATGTACCTTGCCTCTAATCTTATTTCTTGTGAGTTAATTATCCCCACAAAGTCTATAGCCCATTTATCAAATGTTTTCAATGTAACTTGTGGATTTAAAGGAATTCCATCCCTCCTAGATGGCTTTCCCACTCTTTGACACACATCGCATGATTGGCAATGTTCCTTAGCATATTTATGTAGTGTTGGCCACCAGAGCCCTGCGCAGAGAATCTTTTGCGTAGTTGTTTTTCTTGCATAATGTCCTCCTTCAATCCCTTCATGTGTTTTTGTGAGTATCATAGGCCTTTCATGTTCCAACATATTATAAATAAAGAGATATGTTCATTTTTCCATAGAAAATATAGCAATATTATCACCCAACCATAGGCACAAAGGCCACCCCCGAGCACCTTAACCTTGACAGACAAAATAATTCTGGTAGAAGAAAAATATCCAACCAAAGCTAGTGCACCTTTCTCCAAGCGTAGCACACCAAGAAAGAATAACTAGAAACCAAGGAGAAAGTCCAAACCATAACTAAGAGACCAAGTCCAACCAAAATCCAAAATACCAGTTGCAGTAGTTGCATCTGCACTCCCTCTCCAAACTTGTGCACCACTAGTCATATGCGGTTGTGAGAGTGTGAATGACAAATGAGCTCTAGAGCCCTTTTATTTATACTACTCTTTGTTATCTATCCAGGTAGACTTCTTATTTTATAGGTTAACACTTAAATATTAATTATTTTATTGAGATGACATGTCTTATAGGGTCTCTACACATCTATTTAGGGTATCTCTTGGTTCCTGGAGTATTCTAGTCTCATGAAAGGTTACACGTAGAGGTTAATACCTCACACAACTACCATAATATCAACACTGCCTCCTATATAGGAAGGTATTAAAGGAAATGGTATTGATCACAAATAGACTATTCAATCGGTAGCATCATCATAGCCATAGAAGCTATCTCATGATCACATAGATCAACTCATGAGCAATATCATCACTATCAGTATCATCTGATAGAATCAACTGCAACATCTCTCGAATCCACACTCCATCTGAGTAATTAGGAATGATGTTGAATAAGTCACTCACTCCACATAGTGATATAGGAACCATTCTTATAATCTAGACATATGTCCAAAACGAATTATGTTCCAACATATGATGGAAGATATGCCATGGACTAAAGGGACTATTCTTCTAATTCAAACATACTTCCTAGAAGAATCACTGTCCTGGACCATTTTCCCTCCACCCACTACTGTGAACTCATGGAATATTTTTTCGTGTACCAATCTCTCCACTCTGGTCACTATTGTGAACTCATGGAGACAGACCATTCTTCTAATCCAGACATATTTTCTAGAATAATAGTTGTCCATGGTACATAAAAAATATGTCAACCTAGATCATTCTCCATAGGAAGAATGTCTCTCCACTAGCAATATGTCCTGCCTAGACGATTCTCCACCTAGAGAATTTTTTTCCACCAACACACTTGGAAATCAACTCCAAAACTAGTGGTAGTGTCCATGGAACTCTGATAGCAACATATTGCTTCTATAATGCCATCCAGTGGAGAACAACCGTGTTTATCCATAGTAGTATAAAACTACTATCTAATGATACACAACCACTCCTAGTAGCACATCGCTACTAACCAGTGACACACAATAACTACCAGTGGATAACATCCACCACAGTAGCATTCAACTACTGTCCAAAGACATACAATCTACAAAATAATCATATCATATTATATCAACCCGCATAAACAATATCATGATACAAACTGAGTCATCTGGGCCATTCTTCCAATCACATATGTGAGATCTAGAAGAGCATCTTCCCTTAGAAAGTAAAACATCCGCCATGGGATGTCCATACTATTCTTCCCAAGCACAGAAGAATAATTGTCCCTAATTTATGAGCCTGGACCATTCACTTAACTGGGGCATTCCTCTGGCACTAATCATAGTGCAACATGGAGAGAATGAGTCTTCCCTAGGGAATTTTTTTCCCTAATTGTTGAACCTGGAACATTCACCTAACTGGGCCATTCCTCCAACACTAATCACAGTGCAACCTAGAGATATTGAGTCTCCCCTAGGGAATGAATGTCTGAACCATTTCCTATGGAAATGATTGTCCTGTACCAACCTCCAACATCGACTATTCTTCGAAACTTCTCACAACTGTGAACTTTGAAAGAATGACTTCCCAACGAGGCGGACCATTCTACTTGACTACTACTCATATTGAATTCCAAGAAGAATGAATGTACTAGACCATTCCCCCACACTGGCCACAAGGGGAATCATTGTCTATGGTAAATCAATAATCTATCAGACCATTTTCATTATGAAAATGATTGTCCGATCTTGACCATTTTATGAACTAGAAAATGATTGTCCATCAAAAATATCGAACCACTTTCCAGACCGGAAAGGAACTGCCCAACCTAGACCATTTTTTGAACTATAAAATGACTATCCATAAATCAATAACATATCAATGCTCCCTCCCAACCTGGAAGTAATCACTTCCTTTATCAATAAGGAATTCATCTCCACAAGCCCCAACTTGTCCCTTAAGTACGAAAACTTTTCATCTTGTACAAAGGATTTACCAAAATATCTTCTATCTGCTCATCTATGGTGATAAACTGGAGAACCACTTATCCCCTATGGAATTTAACACGGAGAATATAATGCTTGATCTCAATGTGATTCAACCGGGTTCTCTAAAAGCTTCGCATATCTCTGATCATCATAATACATCACGGTAGAATTCAAAACCTTATCAGATAGTCCATAAATCAACTTATGGAGCCACACTGCTTCCATACAAGCATCACAAGGTGCAATATACTATTCTTTTGTAGTGTTGAGTTAAACAAACTTTATTTTCCTGCTAGCCCATAACATTGTGGCAAATATCAAACTAAAACATATCCAAGTAGCACTTATTTTGTCTTCTTCACTCCCTTCTCAATATGAATCTATAAATCCATGCAGTTGTATATCATAACTTAAACATCCCACAAAACAAATATCTGGCTGAGTATTCTCCAAATACATTAACGAGTCAATCAATTGTTGATACAGAGATGGGTCTAGTAGATTAGAGTATCTCAACTTCTTCATATTTTTCATCATATGAGTTTTCCATGGATTTTCAATCCATCATCCCAGGCTTCTGAAGAACCATTTCGATATACTTCCTCTCTCATAGAATGTTTTAAATGTAACTTCCTTAACCCTTGGTCTTGTAATGAGATTTACCATCAAGATTAGATATTTCCCTCATGAGATCAACGATCATGACTTAATCATTCATTGAGGTCACTTAAGTCATTAAAGTGACCCATGACATCATAACGTCACTTTTACATTAAAAAATTAAAATACCCAACTTTATAAAATCACTTTATAAAAACATATTATAAAGTCACTAGGAGAAAATTTACTTGGTCACTTCCGCATGTTGAGCGCATCCAATGCATAAGTACCTCCAAGATACCAAATTTAAACACTCTCACATAGCGAGAGAGGCACTTCTGTTATCACCACCAGAATATGTCTCCATCTCATCAGCTTCCATAACTGCTCCCTCTGTACTAGAAGTCTATGATCCCTCTGAACAAGAAGCCACTACTCCCACTACAGTGGAAGCCTATGTTGCTACCTATGTTGTACCACAAACTAAAGACATAATCCTAGGAGATTTCACACTCTCCTATGCATCCATCTTTGTCGACTCATGCCTATTGAGTCCTTTGAGAGTCCAGAAACAAGACTGAGTCCTCAGTATAAATTCTTTATCCTGTGATTCCTTCCAACTTCCCGACATTGAATCTAAGTCCAAAGATCCATTGTACCCCAACACAGGTCTACCCAACAACCTATACATGCCCTCGTACTTGACAACATGCATTATTGTTGTGTTTTCAGTTTCTCCTATAGGATATTAAAACACATGCCCACCATAGAAGACAACTCCAAATCCACTCTCATCCAAATATGACACTAAAAGAAAATTAACATTCAACTATGGAATGTATAAGACCTCGACAACCTCCAAAATACCTCCTAACTCTAGTTGGAATCTCACCTTTCCAACACCCTTTACTGCAATTTGTGGGCTAGCTCCACAATTCACTCAACAATCTGAGTCTATCTCTATAAGATCGAGGAAAACTAACCTCAATCCAGTCATGTGCCAAGAAGCTCCACTATCCACCAACCAAGACTCAATGTCCTCAAACACTAGGAACCCACTTGCCACGGGACCAGTCATGAAAGAGAATTCCTTCTCATATCTCTCAGTAAACTCTACAACCTTTGTTGAAGCTAGCACCTCTGGTTTTGGTTTCTTCTTCTTCTTGTTCAGATATTGACTAACATAGTGGCCATTCTTGTGACATGTAAAGAATCTCACTTTTCTCGTGTCCTTCTTATTCTCATTTCCCTTAACCACAAGAGCAATGTTCTTGTTGTCAACACCATCCAATGCCTTTTCTTGAGACCCCTCCCAGATCTCCTCCTGTGTAAAATCATCCCACGATCTTTTCCATTCAGGTAGCTTCTCTCTCCTCACCACACACTTGATGAAAAACTCCCTCTCCTAGGTGAATCCTTTGAGGGCTATCCGCACCAAATCTATGTCAAGAATGAATTCTCCAACAGATTCCAATTCATCCTTCACATGTGCAACTTGGGTGAGGTAGGTGGAAACACACTCTCCTTTGTCCATCCTAGCACAATGGAGCTTGTCCTAGAGAGCCATTTTCCAGTTCTCGTTCTTTTCCTCATATAGACTTTTCAGTGCATCCCACATTTATTTGGTTGTCTTATTCTCATTCAAGTGTGGAATAAGGTGGTATTTGACCCCGTCCAAGATGATTCTCTAATTCTTGGCTTCCTTCACCTTATGAACATCAATAGCTATGGGATCTGAAGCAGGTATAGGCACAATGGTGTTCGCAAACAATCATAATTTTTTCTTCTTGAGAACACAGTTGATTCTACCCTTCCATTGTAGGTAGTTGGAGATCCCCTCCAACCTATCTTCAAATATGATGTTGGAAATCATCTTTGTCCTCCTGAAAAAGAATCTTTTCTCCCTTTATTCAACCTAATGATTCAACAAATCACTTGTTTTCCCAAGTGCCAAAGCTTCCCAATAAACTTCAGAGAACATGCTTTGATACCATGTTGAAAATACATCTTATTTCAACATACACTTAGTCTACATTAGATTTCAGCCTCCTATAAAGATACAACAACCATACAACTGTTCTTTATGAACAACAACAATCATACACAAGTTATGAAATAAAATAGCAGAATTAATTAATGAACAACAGAAAATAACCCACATTTGGCACAAAAATGTCTGCATAAACACTTGGAAAAATATTCAGAAAATTGGACAGTTTTGAGGAGGAAAAAGTGTTTTATTCGGCTCTAGGAATTTCTGATCTTTTACAACAGTAAATGGCATCAATATTAAAACATATTCAATGACTTCTTTCATTCAAGTTATGAATTATACAAACAGTCCCAGACTATAGCTAACAAAGACAACCATGGTTGTACGACCTGTATGGCCCAGGACAACCAATAAATCTTCATAAACAGTCACCAATCTTCATAGAAAATCGTTCCAAAATAAATTGTATGAAACATGAGAAAAAAATCAACAAATGTGCATTGGAAATCGTGCCAACCTGCTATAAAATGACAGCCTCAATTTTTGTGCCCTCCCTTTTCTATATGACCAAATTGCACAGATGTACGAACTCATTTATTGTTGTTGTATGAAATGTATTAAATGATGTTATGCTCCATGGGATGCATGTCAATCCCACTCCTTGGGATGCATGCCAAACCCTCTGTATTGTATCTCTTCCTCCAAGCCTACACTCCTCCTTGGGATGCATGCCCCTTCACCTTCCCTCAAGCTCTCCTCAAAAGTGTGCCCTCCTTCTCCTAATGAGATTCCTTTTAATGAATTTTTAAATGTAACTACCCTAACTCTTGGTCTTCCAATGAGATTAATGGTCAAGATTAGATCTTTCCATCATGAGATCAACAATCACGACTTAATCATTCGTTGAGGTCACTTAAGTCATTAAAGTGACTCATAACATCATAAAGTCACTTTTACCTTAAAAAATTAAAATACCCAGCTTTATAAAATTAATTTATAAAGTCACTTTGTAAAAACATATTATAAAGTCACTATGAGAAAATTTACTTGGTCACTTCCGCATGCTAAGCGCTGCCAATGTAGAAGTACCTCCAAGCTACCAAATTTCGACATCTGGTGTTGAACCAATGGCTCTTATACCAATCTATAATGTCCCCATCCACCCCAGGTTGGGCCATGTCACTCCATACAACCCTCTAATAATGTTTTTATGCCACTTTGTAATGTACCCAGCCCCCTACTAAGTTTTGTTATCACCTTACACATGTTCTAAGTCAACCAAACTATAACATTTTGAACATATAGCTGACCAATGTTACTCTAGAAGTACACTATGCAGAATATAATTTAACACAATCCACATAGTTTCACTTAAATTAGTGCGCTCAACCCAAGCTTGAGTCATGCTACACAACTTCTAACTGTGGAAGTAACAATCTATTTTTCGAAACAACCCTAAGGAGAAGAATCAAATTAAACAACTAGGCACACAATCATACTGACCACACAGTACAGTTGTGCACACAACCACCTAGGCTCCATGTTCCACTTCTTATTTCATTGTGCACGAAATCCAATTCCTTTATCGCACACACTGGATTTCCATCCTCTGAAGTACACAGGTTACGATCCTATGCACTTGACCACTCAATCCTCTTCTTGGAAATGCATAACAGAAATCACAAGGTTAAACTTAACATGTGATTTTACCATCAACTGACATACTCATGCACAACTAAAAGTAAAGGATAAAAACTCCATATTTACATGAGTAAGCAACAAATAACATAATAGAAGAAAATATTATATGCAACAACATACAATAATTAACCCATGTCAAATATAGACAAAATTCACAAAGTAACCAAGACAAGCACATAAAGAACACTTATCTTTTATAAAATACACCAACTTCGGCCTTTAATTAGACATTCCTCCCAACCATAGACGCTGTTTCTCATAACATTTCAGAAACATGTCATCCCTGAGTTGGGGCACAACTCCACCTGGGAAAAAAGGGTCCTAGCGACAAGCTATGGTATGAAACTCAACAAAATTTCCCAATCCTTAGTTCATGCTGCTAGAAATATCCCACAGTCCCTCATTCCCCATGCACTTGTCACACCCAAGGAAGTATGCCCCCTCTTAGGGTTACCAACAACATGTCAGACATGAAGTCTCTGGACCCTGCGACTAATGCTCAATTCACCATGAAACAACTCTAAACAAAAATCTCACCCAAAGAGTATGCCGGCAGGTCTGACAACCACTCCACAAAAACTAGTCTCTCTCCCAGAGAGAGTGCTCATATTCTGTGAACCTGAATCTTTGACGGTAGATTTTTTTTTACACCCCCACAAATCCGTGTAAGATTCTCTGGGAAGATAAGGTAATAATCATATTTTCCATACAATCCAACCCCCTTATGGTCACGTGTAATAGCTCTAAGTTGAACCCTAGTTGAAATATAATTATAAGTATGTGTATACGTTGATCAGTCGAGAACCTCTTTTGGCTGAAGAACCTATTTTTTATTATGTATTTCCACTTGGAAATTAATGAAAGAAAACATGACTGCATGTAGTACATCATGACAAGAAGAATAAGGGGGGTAAAGTCGTGTAGAATGGGAAAGGGGGCCTAAGAATCTAGAAAACAGGCTAAGTTAAGGAGGATTAAGACAAAAAGGAATATTTAATCAATATTCCTAAAGTTAATGTCTAAAATAGGGGATAATGCATTTTATTCTAAGTCCCTACGAGGAAATATATCACCATGTGAGGGAACCATGTGTGACCCATGTAGTGTCCAACCTTACAAGTGTAAATTTGGTAACATGCACATACGTTTTGGGGACTTTAACTTATTCATCCACGATTCAATCCTTATTCACCCACCTCGCCTCATTACTGTCATCGAGAATTTAATGTTTTCATTAACGTACATGTACATGTACCATGGAAAGCATAGGATTTTGTTGAAGAGTGTCGAAAGAGAATTTCTAAGTTGAAGAGGTGGGTTTCTAGGCCCATGTGCATTCTCTCCAGGTGAAAGAATTGCTAAGTTGAAGAAGCGGGTTGTCAGGCTTGTGTGAATTCTCTTCAAGTTATAGAATTTCTAATTTGAAGAGGTGGGCTCTTAGGCTCGTGTGCATTCTCTCCAGGCGAGAGAATTGCAAGGAATTGGATTAATAGAGGTGCCAAGTTGTCATCACAGAACTCTGATATTTCTTTTTCGGCTTGTTGTTGAAGCCTAAAAGGGAAGTGGGAATCCATAGGGGGTGTTAGTGCTAGAAGTTGCCCCTAGACTGTTATAGGGTCAAGCCTATCACATCTTAGTTATTGCAATGATTTTTATAAATAAGGATGTGTTTTGGGTTTTGAAAGAAGGTGGATCAGGTATACTGAGAGAGAAAGAATAAAGGAAACAAGCTAAATGCAGATCAATGAAACACCATTGGACATGGAGTCAATTAAACACCCTGTTGATCGAAGGCAATCAAATTGCATATCAGATAAGAATTTTATATGAAAATGGGTAGAAGAATAGGGAATAAACGAAAAGAAGAATACCCATCAAACAAAGATTCTCTTTGTCAAATGGATGAAAAGGTACTTGAAACAAAACACACAAATAGCAGGTAGTCACAACAAAATCTTTACCGCTCGAGAATCTATTATCCATGGGAAACCATTGATTCTCAATGTATTCAATTCGTTCAAGCAAGATGAAAAGTAGAGTGTAAAACAAGGGAAATCACAATCTGATAAAACAATTGTCCTAGATCTTCAATGTCAGAAGCGATCACAAAGTAAAATGCCCTTAGGCTTACAATAACATACACTGGATGACTATCTCATCAAATCCCTTCTCAGGCTTCACCCTCTTGGGCCTCCTCTTCCTGTTCTATTACAAGATGTTATCTTAAATAACAAGATACAATAAATAGATTCTTCCTATCTACTAGGAAATAATCATAAAAATGAACTAAGAATAAAAACAATCTATGATATTATGCAAGAAATATGGTACAACTTAAGTCAAATGATTTTCTATCTGTGTCCTTAAAATCTGGAGATGTGGAACTAATTGATTTACTACTAAAAATATGGAAATGATATCTTTGATTGCCATCTTCCTTGCCACTTGTGCCTTGAAATCCTGGATACTCATTGAACTATTATTTGAATGTCGATTCTATAATGGCATTGTTTGCAACAATTTACCTTGATACTCTGACTCTATATTAGAAAAGGGTAGGCATTCTCAGACTAGAATTTATAGTTTCATTAGTGGATATTTTATTCCTAGTGAGAATCCTTTGCATTTGATGCCTAGTGTTATCAACATAGATTTCACTATCTTTTACTACACCTTCAACATCCTGGGGAGATCCATAAAGTTCCTTGATTATGACTCCAACTTGAGCAATCATTGACAGTATGTTCTCCCTAAAATTGTGATCCACTACTAGTGGATCTAAGGAATAATCAAGTGTTCTCTTATCCTCTTCATCCATGGGCACATTGTCATAAAGGCCAACACCTGCATAACCCTCTATATCTTTACCATTTGAATCAGATCTAAAGATAATAGACTGTCTGATGAAGAGTCCCATTGGTCTTCTGGAGTACCCCAATACCTTGGCTTTATTTAAGTCTGACTTCTTAGTAACCAATTGTTTTCTCCATGGTAGATCCACATACTCTAGATCCTGCATCTCGACGACCTATTGGAATGGGAAAATGTCGAACCGTGGTTGCAAGAATGACATCCCTAGTCGTAGAAACGTTTATCAGAGATGGTACTCGACAGTGTGTTTAAAAGACGTCAATATGCCCAAGAACTATTTTCCAATCTTAATAGAAGACCACATTATCGATGGTATTTTGCTTCTCATAACTCTAGGTATAATGAGCACGATCAAAATTTAGACCTCTTAATAACAATAGTAAAAAACGAAGTGGTTTGGTGGACACATTTCAACTGGAAGAAATCTTTCACCTTCATGATGGATGTTTATTATCAGAGCAGATGGCAATGACTTCTTGTTGGCAAGACAAATTCTTTAAGAATAGATGGCAATGAATTCTGTTGGCAAAACAAATTCTTTGAGAACAGATGGAAATGACTTATGTTGGCAAGATTCTTTGAGAATAGATGGCAACGACTTATGTTTGGCAAGAAAAATTCTTCCACAGCTAGGATAAACCCTCCTCGTCGTGGCTTGGTGTGGTTCTAGTGCGTTGTCTTTGACTTGACTTGTGTGATGTGGCTCTAACTCATGATGTTACGTGACTAATGTTGGCATATGTGGTTGATGCAGATTTCGAGTGCTTTGCTTGTAAGCTCATGATTGATGGTTAGAAAATGGCCCCAAAACTTTTACTAAAAATAAATAACTCCGCATAAAGACCCGAGAACATAAAACTGACCACAAAAGCTACAACCGACTTAATGAAATCACTTTTATTTGCTAGATAAAATGCATTTCAATCCATAGGCACAAATATTTCCATTAAAAACATAAGCAATCTAGATATGGCCCGAAAACAAATTTGGTGAAGGATTCAAGAAATAATATGATGCTTTATAATGGCGCTGCAGGAATGTCCCTTTTCTAGTAGTGTGTCTGTCATGAGCAAAATTCCAAATTTTAATACTATGAATTTGAATACTAACAGGGGGCACACTTCCTTGGTGGGACAAGCATGTGGGCAAAGTAGATTCTATGGAACTTGACACCTGTATATTTCCCATCCATCTTTTTGCTAAATCTTGGAGGGAAGTGGGTAGCCATAGGGGGCACAATTCTTGGGTGGGACAAGGATGTGGTGAAAGTAGAGTCTTTGGAACTTGGTACCTATATTATTCTTGTTCAGATTGCTATTAAATCATGGAGGGAAGTGGGGAACCATAGGGGGCACAGTTCCTGGGTGGGACAAGCATGTGGGGAAAGTAGAGTCTGTAAGATTTTTGTTGAACTTGGCACCTATATTGACATTTTTTTGCTGCTAAGAGACCTTTAGGGATAGATTTCCCTTTCCATAGTGGAGTTCAAGCCCATCTCAGAGGTGACTTATTCTTAGTTTGTGGGGAACAATGTCTATGGTTCGGAGGAAAGTCAGAGGTCTGCATTCAATTGGTGCTTATTTCATAACATAAGTGCCTATGACGTGCTTATTTCAATTACTATGTGTGTAATTATGACTTTTCTATCATGAAGTATCTATTATTAATTCTATGTATGAATTGTTGTTGTTGTGCATTCTTTAGATTCCACATAACTCTGTAGAAATCATGTGTTGAGTATTAGTGTGCAAAATAATATGAATTTTGGTAATAATTAATTGCTATTTGTAATATCGTTTAAGTAATATTCACTATAAAAATTTCAAAGATGATGTAAATTGGTAATTATGACATGGGTTCCATAATTATCACTATCCTGATCATATTAGCGATGAGACTGGTTCAATAATAGATTTTGTAGTTGTAATACCCTAAAAATGTTTATCAATGACTATGTTTATATCCTCAACTGCTTATCTAGGATTAATAATTGTACATATGATAAGTGGGATAATTACTCATCTTGTTACAAGAAAAGTTAAGTGAGTAAAAACTCGGTATTTTGGGCTGGAAAGGCCTTAAGAAACTACAAACTATGCATTGAACGTAAATTCTCATCCTTAAATTGTGTTTAGAAAATATTAATAGTTTGGGGTGGGTTTTACAACCTCTAGATGGTACTAAGAATCTTAGGAAGGCCTCTAAGAAAAAATCAAAGCCTTAAACACTAGATTTGTACTAATTTAAGGATGTTGGGGTAGCATTGGATATGGGACATCGATGAAAATACTTCAAGAGAACCTTCTCCACCATAGGATATATCGGGATGACGTCTCCCACCCAATACATGGAATAAATTTGTCCTACCCTAGAAGGTCATGCCAGGAAATAGTGATGAGGTGTATCCCACATGAGTCCACATGGAGGGTGGCTACGGTGCCATGTGGCACGGTGTAATGGTATTTAGTAAAACGAAGGTGACATGGTTTGAGTGTTATGTGTCCAAGCCTATAGACAATGTTGGGTAGGTCCACGTCTGTAACATGTAGGCAGTGAACTTAGGTGCATGGTAGGTTCACACAGATAGAAAAGTGACTGGACTTAAGAGCATGGTAGGTTCACACAAATAGAAAAGTGACTAAGTGTTGATACTTTTTGACAAACTTATGAAGGGATGGAACAAAATTGTAAGTATGTGAGTCCATGAGTCTATGTGGATGGAAAAA
Organism: Picea abies; assembly: GCA_900067695.1. NCBI lineage: Eukaryota > Viridiplantae > Streptophyta > Pinopsida > Pinales > Pinaceae > Picea > Picea abies. The sequence continues at coordinate 12,858 of CBVK0101777628.1, read as the reverse complement.
ATGGCTAAGTGTTGAGATTTCTCAGATGAACTTATTAAGGGAAGGCACATAATCATGCGTCTGCGAGTCCACAAATGAAAAATAATTTAAGTGTTGGTGGTGGGTTCATGAGAGGTATGAATATAGACCATTAGTTCGCAAGACCGCCACCGCGAGTTCGTGAATATAGTAAGTTTGTTAGAAGAAACAAAAATTTTGATACCACATCCCTTAGAAGTTAAATAGGGGGTCGGGTATGTTACATCACAAGATCCTGCAACAACCATGGTAATGATAATAATAAAAGAATAATTCCCAAATTATAGTAAGGCCAAAAATATATATTACATGCCTTCCACTTGACAATTTTCAACTCCAAAAGTATCTTTAAGTTGCTTGGTGACAGTTCCATACCCTCGGGAAATTAGGATAAAATAATATATGTGACATTACACTTTTCCCAGAATTATTATTAAAATATTCCCCATGACTTACGACTCACCCCCTCTTCACTTTTTCTGGTGGAGTACGCCCCCCATCTCTTTTCGTCTGAGTCAGTCAACGAGCCACGTTGCAATATTATAATAATAAGCATGAATAAATTTGCATGGATATGCGCATTTGCCTATCTACGTCCAAGCTCACTAGCCTCATAATTACACAAGCTCCTCGGCCTCAAAACATAAACATTCATTCCCACGCACTAACCTAAGTGTGTGCAACATAGTGCAATGTGCACGCTTTCCCAGGTGCATGTAACATGTAGAATGTGCACACCTTGACTTTATAACAATTCTGCACACACTTTTTTTGATGCGTGCAACACGATAACCAAGTGTCCTTGGCTCACCAGCCTAAGAATACATTAAATTTACACTTGGTTACAACGACTCACCAACCTATGTGTACAATTACAAAGGGTTCTAGATTAGGGACATTACAACCACTTCCTTCAGATCTTTGATTCTCCTATACAGTTAAATGCATGTCCCAACAGATGATGCCATGTAAGTTTTGAAAGAGGGTGTAGTTTTTTCATAGATAAAGGTCCTTTGATGGGGGCCATGTCATTTTGTAAAATATTGTAAGAGTTTGTTGACGGAAGTGGGGCCAACATTGAAGAATATGGACCATGAAATAGGGTGACCATATTGTTAAAGGGTTTGATCCTCCTACTATGGAGAGGATTCTTGGGGGGATCCTATCTGGAGTGTAGTCATAGTAGTCTTGGGAGGATACCATGTAGAGGATAATCATGATACAACGAGACAATGTTGCAATGACTATATTTGTAATGGAGTTGTCCACACCCAATAAGTCACCAAGAATTAGTATATGTACATAGTGACATCATGATATTGTGATACTCACATGATTATGTGATAAGATGTCCCTACCAAAATTTAGCTTAGAATTACTTTTGATTAAAGCTCTTATTTTCTCATGTGAGAGTAATGTTGGAGATTGTAAACTCTCACATTTATTTTGTAATTCTTTTTCTTCTTTTAATAAAATTTATATGTTCGAGAACCCATCTCTCTTCATATATATCAATAACAAAATATAATTATTGCAATTATTATCATAAAGTTATAAAAAAACTACTATGCAATAATAATCAAAGGCTATAATTTAGTGTTACCTTGTAATAATATGTCATCATTTTTTCTAGAAAATATGACTTATCATCCCACATATAGTGGGCCGTCAAATTCTGTCGCGGTCACTTCCAGGCTCCCACAAAGGTTGCATTACAAAATCCAAAAATAAAATATTATTATTTTTATTAAAAAAATTATTTACTTAAATTAAACTTATAAAGATAATAGATACAACTTTAAGTGAAAAATTTAAATGATAAATTTAATTTTTAACAATAAAAAAAAAATCTAAAAACATTGAAATGATAAATGTATTTGTATTTTACTTTATTTTAGATTAAAAAGTCAAATTTTCTTAATCTTTTCAAAACAAATCACATTAAGTATTTCCAATCAATTTGAATAAAATTCCCATACACTTATCATATACTTTAGATTTTTCTTGATATTTAATATTAAACTATCACTATACCCCAAATTAATTAACAAAATAAAATTATCATTAAAATCATAAAATTACCAATTTAATTATTAAAACTCCAAATACCATTATTATCCATCAAAGCTAAATAAAACTTCCAATAAAAAATATTATATCTTATTATATTTTAAAATTTGTTATAATTAAAAATCTCAAATATTATATCTTATTATATTTTAAAATTTATTATAATTAAAAATCTCTTTATTCAAAATAAAAATAAATCGAGTATTATTAATAAATTAATTATCTCCCAAACTCAAAACAAAAATTATCTTCCAAACTCAAAACAAAAATACCACCAAACTGGTGTTTGGTTATCAAAACTAATTCAAACTCTGATCCAACACAATATCCTAAATAATAAATCCAGTAATCCATTATCATCCCCTTCGATGATAGTGGACAACCTCACACCGATGGACAAATTCAAGTTCCATTACTTAAAGTTCTTCGTGAAACGCAAAATGTTCGCTGACATTGCATGAAATTCACCAGCCTTGACCTCAGCTTAAGTTGTAGAGATTGTATCCATTTCAGTGACCTAAACAAAATTTCAAAATTAGGTCAATTAGATCAATTGTTTTTGACACAAGATGGAGATCAAATGAAGCATTAGACTATTTAGTTAAATAACATAATTTCATGGCTAAATCAATTCGTAATTTAAAAGTTCTACATTTTGTTTTGTTTTCTTAATCATATTTTTCAGTGGATTTTGTTTTTGGTTATAAATTTTTAGACTTGTAAATATAAGAAGTTGAATCTATATAATCTAAGTCTTTAAGAAGTTATTCAAAATACTAAATTCATTTAAATTTATTAATACATTCAAACAATATAATTTAAACAATAAAAATAATAATTTCATCAATATTTATATCACTGAATTCTAATGAAAAATTTTAAAACTTAAAACATTTAAACACCATTCTAAATATATACAAGTTTACCCTGTTATCTTTAAAGTTTAAGAAACTTTAAGCACTCAACATTTAAGAAACTTTAATCACTCAACAGATTTATTTCCTGGAATTTCAAAAAAATAATTTTAATTTAATACTTTCTAAAACATCAAAATTCCAGTTATATTGTAACACTTCATTTGTTGTTGCTGAATGTTCGTGTGTAAGTTTCATACCATATTCATTGCCTGAAATGAAAGCCCATCCACTTATACAATATATATATGTGATCTATTAAAAAAACCGTCTAGATATATGATTTGGTCGTAAAAAAATCGAACAGTATAAAAAAATTAATAATAATAAGCATTGCGTCCAGTGACCATGCCATACCTGCAATCTGGGTCTCTATGAGCAGCCGGACGCCTCGGGAAATGAGGGCAAACACAGCACGGATGCCTCGGGAACTGCGCGAAAACATGGAGAAAATGTAAGTAAACTAGTTATTACTATATGCAAAAGGGAGAAAACAAATATAAATGCAGAAGCCGGGCAGAGTGGATCTCAACTTTTCCATACTCTCGTATCGAATCTAGACTGCTCCTCCATAACTTGACCTAAAATCCGTAGGGAGCAACGACACTTTTAGAATTCTAAAAATCAAGAAATCAAAAGGCCAAAATTTAAGCGACAAAATCTCTCCAATCGAGTACATAAACAACGGCTTTTGTTGCAGAAAGAGAAAATGTTACCGAAATCTCCTTTTGTTTTTTCACGATTTTAGAGAGTGCTGAGTGCATGCTATTTCGCCCCAACGATTCTTTGGGAGTGAAAAGTTCTCCGAAACAGCTTGGTGGTCGAAACTCAATCAAATCCTTGCGGGGCGAGCTGAGACGGAGTGGATTTCTGTAAGAGGCTTCCCTGAGGCGAGGAGGAAGCGGTAACTTTGAGTGTCCAAGATCATTTTGGGGAGTTTCAATCTCCTTTGAAGCATCAGTTTGTCTCGATTCAAAACGGGAATTCGTCGGCTCCAAAATAAGAGATTTTCTCCCTTCAAAGGATGAGCGGTGGCTGTAACTGTTAGGAGAGATTGAGTTGCAGTGCAGTACGATCATTGCTATCTTCAATTTTAGATCCTTCTCCACACGAGTGGTTCCGTCATGTAAAACCCCAGTTTCACCATATATGGTTTTCATGACGAAGCTCTTGAATTTGCCCGTGAGTCGGTCGATTTCATCTTCAGCCTCTTTATTGAGCGCACAGGTTATGGCCTCGTTCTCATTCAAATCTCCGGAGGAGTAATCCTTCTCGGCTTTCCCGAGTTCTTCATCACGATCTTTAGCTTCAATATCTGATAATATTGGAAGAGAGAGACTTTTGCTGAATCGTTCGCTCCCCAAGGCATCCATGCATAGAACAGTATCAGGAGAATTGGTTTGCCCGAGAAGATCTTGTTTTACATTTACAATGTTCACCAAGAAATCGATTTCAGATTTGGAGTCTCTACGAAACGTAGTGGCCTTTGCAAGCTTATACTCCATAGAGTCGTTTGGTGATCAAAAGATTCCGGACAGGACACTTACTACTGTGCTGAAGGTTGTAGACTAATTTGCGGGATCTGCAACTGTAAGGAAAATCTGGCTAACTATTAAGGATAGTTTTTAGACGTAAGCTTCCATCTGTTTTTCCGAGACAACAGTTCATTTAAACAGAGGGTGACGTAGAAATCCGAGAGAAGTAGGGTTGACCACGCTAAATAGTAAATGGATGTTCTTATCCTTCAATTGTCTCATGCCAATGATGCCATATTAAATAGAAACACTCTTTATATCCAAGTTATATCACACGGCAGATCATTATACATTAAATTATTTATATAAAAATAATAATAATTGGAAGTCATCCTAATGAACCACGTTTTCTTGATCTTATGATTAAAATTTACAGATGCCAATAGAGTTTCATTCTCTCTACATATTGAAGAAGATGTTTTCGTTGTCTCGACACATGGAAGAAAATGTCAGATCATGAAAAAATTTCATGTAGAACAGATTTTCATTTTACCTTTACGTATGAAACAAACAAGCGGATGGATGGATATATAAAAATGAAATTATCTTCTTAATAATTTTGTTTTCGATTTTAAATTAAAATTTAGATTAAATGCTAGATGAAATAAAAATTACAGGGATATAAGTTCTTTTTAATTATGATAATTAATTGGAAAGTAGGATAATTGGTCAATGCTCTGCTTAGTTTTATTTAATCATTAGTTTAATGTTTTTTAATGCTTAATATTACTATAAATATTCCTCCTAAAACATACACTCACATCTTTATAATAATAACTTTACAAAATTAAAAATAACCATAAATTTCTGCTTAATTTTATTTAATTATTAGTTTAATGTTTTTTTATACTTAATATTACTATAAATATTCCTCCTAAAACATACACTCACATCTTTATAATAATAACTTTACAAAATAAAAAATAACCATAAATTATTGATACTAGAAATATTCTTCCTATTAACATATACTCTCACATCATTACATGGTTTACTTTGAAATACTCGTACTCTCACATCATTACAATGTTTACTTTAAAATAAGAAACCCACTACATCATGTATTGGATATTGGATATTAGAGTTGATAGGAAAATAGTGTAATTGGTCAATGAGGAGCCTAATGCAATCTGATCATTAATTCAAAGTTTTTTTTAAATGTATTGGATATTAGAGTTGATAGGAAAATAGTGTAATTGGTCAATGAGAGCCTAATACCATCTAATCATTAATTCAAAGTTTTTTTAATCATTAATTCAAAGTTTTTTTAATGTTTACTTTAAAATAAGAAACCCACTACATCATGTAGTGGATATTGGATATTAGAGTTGATAGGAAAATAGTGTAATTGGTCAATGAGGAGCCTAATGCAATCTGATCATTAATTCTAAGTTTTTTTTAAATGTATTGGATATTAGAATTAATAGGAAAATAGTGTAATTGGTCAATGAGAGTCTAATACCATCTAATCATTAATTCAAAGTTTTTTTTTTAATGTTTATTAAAAATTGACTACAAAATAGTATAATTGGTCAATGAGAAGCCTAATACCATCTAATCATTAATTCAATTTGTTTTTAATAGAGAGGAAGATTCCTCCTTAAAACATAAACTCTCACATCATTAATCATTATAATGTTGACTTCACAAAAGTAAAGATTACCCTAAATTAGTAAAATTAATAATATTAGAAATATTCTTGATATTCTCACATATTATAATGTTGACTACATAAGTATTTGATTAAGTTATATAATAAATATTATTTAAAAACCAATTATAAAAGAAAAATACATTAAATATTAAGATTCTATATTAATATTTATTATCAAATATTATGATGATGATGATGATGATTAACGTCCACTAAGACCTAATTGGTCTATCGAACCTTAAGAGGGTAAGTGATTACTTGTGATTCTTTAGAATTTTGTTTCTGTGTTCGAAAAGCATTAAGAAAAGCTTTCCAAGATCACCATACTTTTGTTGAGTTAAGAGGTTAGGAAGGTTGGTAGTGTGATCAATATTTTGAAAATAAGATCTAATATGGGTATAGGCTGGACAATCTAAGAGAAAGTGTTTTTCATCTTCAACCTTCTTAGTGTCACAAAGGTGACACACTCTTTCATCCCATGGTGTTTTAGGAATTGACCAACGCCAAGTTTCACTATGGAGCTCGTGAGAAGTTGTTCTTATCTTAGCAATGCTTTTTTTTTTCTTTACACTTGGAAAAACAGATAGATAATTTCGATCTTCTAGATTAGGGTTGATTACATCTTTATAATACCTTAATTTTCTTTTTTCCTCTAACTCTTTATCACATCATATTTTTTCCTTAAATTTTGATTTGAAGTTTTTTTTAATAGTATCTTTATTCTGCAAAATGGTTTCTTCCATGATTCCCCAATAGTTTAGCCAAGATTAGGCGTCTTTATGCCATCCTCGCTTGAGTTGACGGTGGTTATGACTTGATTTGGAAGCAATATAACTTAATATTATAGATAATATAATTTTATTTATTTATAATTAAAGATCATAACAACTATTTTATTTAATTTATGTTGTTGTATGGTTTTTTTAAATAATAAAGAAAATATAAATGGATTAAATAATTTTTTTCATAGTTTCGATTAATACATTCATTTGTTTCTATTTAAGGAAAAAAGGTCATTTGCTTATATCAAGTTAAGATATCAGCGTTAATTTAAAATTTAAGTAGAGTGAATCATGAGATTCACCTCTTTCAACGATGGCCCACTATTTTCCTATCCTCTTTCTATCGCCAACTATTTTCTTATCCTCTTTCTATCTATCTTATCCATAGAATTTGCGGATACCTCAAGTTTAGTCATCTCTTTCGCATATGCTTTACAATTGAGAATTCGAAAATGTACCATGGCACTCAATGCACAATTGAACTCATTTCCATAAAAGCTATGGTTTATAATTCAAAGGAGAAAGTACGTAGGCCTTCATAGTTTTAATTCAGTTGTTCATAGAAAACTTGTACTATTAGGAAAAACATTTTCTATAAGAAACTTTGAAGCTTATATATTAAAATAACATACTTATATATACTTTACCATACCTATATATATACTTTTCTTTAGAAAGATTGTTAATCACACCCATTCAAATTCCAAAACGATCCGTTAAAAACTAGTCTACTAGAGATAATGATCTCTCTGAGTGGTTTCAAATCTCTTTAGGTGTCTAAACATATATTAATAAAAATGGCTCCAAAAACACCTAGAGATAATGATCTCTGTGAGAGGTTTCAAATTTGTTTAGGTGCCTAAACATATATTAATAAAAATGGTGCTAGAAACACTTAATATTATATTTGGAACTTTTGATGGAAAATATATCCCATAAATATATTTAGTGGTATTTGCAATCTATACATGTGTTTTGTTTGTCGAGTTAAAAAGAAAAATCCAAATTTTGTGAGAATCTTATCCGTATTAACATGGATCCTTTATCAAAATAAATGGTATTCTCTATGTTATCTTTGTTCATATTTTGGTGCAAGACTCTTTTTTTAATTGTTTTATTAATGTTAACTTCAAAGTCCACATTGCAACTCTACTAGACAAGTTTTAGTATATTTTAATTGAAACAAATCACCCATTCATATATATATATAAAATCAAATTTTGTTATTTGAGTGATATAAGACAACAATTAAAACTTTATAATTTTTATAGTGTTAAATTAAATAATGCACTCTATTTGATGTGGCATTCATAGCACTAAAACTATGTAATGCCAAGAACAAGTTTGATTTGAAACTGAAAAGGAATAATAACCTTTGGGATATGCAAGTTATTACACAAAACTTAAAATTTATTCAAACAAAATCCATGCAAATCATTCAAGTTGCTACAGATCTATATGTATTCAACAACTCTTTGCCAATTGCAAACATAACTATATGCAAATGTTTAAGAAGTGTTTTAGAATTGAGTGTTAGTCCTCATTCACGTCATTGTGTTTCATGATGCAAATAGAATAAAAAAGAGAACCAAAAAAAAAAAATTGCTCAGTCACACACAACATTTAAACACGCCATAAGACTACAAATTTACCCTAGAACCCAATTGGGAAAACCAAATTGATTGGGGATTTTATTAAGAAGGAAATTTATTACAAAAGGGTAAGATATACAAAATAATATTGTATTATTACTCAATGGCACGAAATTTGTAGATTTACATGGATTAAAAAAGTATTCACTCATCATAGGAGATACTTTGTGTCTTCTTCTCCTTCAATCATCAAGTAGACTACCTCTTCATGCTTTCATATTTGCTACCACCCTTCTTCATTTCCTCCTCATCTCTCCATTCCCACTCTCATTCATTACAACATTCATTTTTAATGGGCTTCCTTGGAAGTCCAACCATCAAAATGGTTCATTTCAAATTCCAAGAAAATTTTGAACAATTTTTCAACTTTTCCAAAAATAATTAAATGCTTATTACAAAGTTTCCAATGAGTATTTTTTTTTGTGATGATCCAATTTGGATCATACCTTCCCACTTCTATGATTTTGGTCCCCAAAAGCTTCAACTCCCTCAAATCTTATTCTTCTCTACCTTCAAGCATCCTTTGGAAAATATCCAAGAAAGGGTTCCTCCACTGCAATATGGAAGATAAGATATGAATAGGTGTTTTCTTTGGCATAAGAATGCTATCCTTCTCATGGATAGGGATGAAATTAACTACTACAATAGGTCATTAGAAAATTTCTTCTCATTGGGCTACAAGTGTAAGAAAATCCTCTTTCCCCTTGACCTTCACTCTCGAAAAATTGTTTTTGGTTGTTTAGTTTTTGTGATGGAGTTCTAGGTAAACCCTCCAATATTTGGCTAGCTAATGTCTAGTTAATATAGAATACTGTAAATATTTCTTATATGAGCTACTTGGACTTCTGTAGCGACAAGATTTGTTATCCTAATGACTCATTTTCTTCCAATAAAAACAAACCAAGTATGGTATGCCATGCATTTTTGTTTTGTGATGATTATTTCCAACTTGATTGTTTGGTTCCCTACGAGTTGGAGTGGATTTGGATGGTGGAATAATCTCTTTTATTCCCTCTTCTGAGCCTCTACAAGAATATTTGATTGAATTACTTCACATTCCTTTCCTAGATACCTTTTCCTCCATGGGAATGGCTTCTTTTCCAATTCTTCTTGACTTGACAAAGGTGGTTTGAGCTAAACTTGTGTTGGCTTCTTTTCCACTAAATACTAGGCCTTAATGATTGAGCCTAGATTAATATACAATGGCGATCACAATCCCTTTTACTTCTTTGTGTATCCCTTAGCCATCATATCCCATTCTCCTCGTGAGCTTGGGACCAATGCCTCTGGTGTTATTTTCAAAGTCATTGGAGGTCTCTTGAGGAAGGGTTTTGGAAGGTAAGTTTACTATGTTTGACTTCATCATGGTGTTTCCTTCTGCAATTGCACTATGGATCGAGAAGATAAGAGAAGAGTCACATGCATGCACTGTGGGTGAAGAAGATAAGATAAGAGTCACGTGTATAAAATCCAATGTAATTTGTAGTGTCACAAATTATTAACTAACATGTATTATATGTTTGATCTTGGGATTCTATGAAAGTATATACAAATGAGACTCTTATAATGAAGTTTTGAATAAATCACTTCTTTTCACATTCCAAGGATATTTAATGAATTCAATTATTCATTAGAAAATGACATTTTAGATTGGCATGTGTTGCATTAATTTAACACATTACCATGAATGAAAATATTTAATGAAAATTACAACATCAAATAGACACCAAGATCAACACACACACACACACACACACACACACACACACACACATCATAAAAAAATTTACATCATGAAACAAAATATGCAATGTATCTCAAAATTTGGCTCAATAACCTATGATGATACAAATGTCAGTATATATACCATTAGTGAAAAAAGAGGTGTGAAGAGGGCCCATGGTAGGCGACAATAGCTAATGTTGGTTGTCATAGAATGCATGGCCATGATCCCTAAACCCACCTGTAACCCATATGACATGCTCATGTAGGTCTAGAAGAACCTTGGTCAATCACATGGGCACAAGTCCTTAGGTTAATCCCTCATGTTTCTAAAGTATATCTTTGAGTGTCTCGCCACTTTGGGTGGCCTCTAAAGGATGATCCTCCACCTTGTCACGTACTAGGTGATCTTAGATCCAAGGAAATCCAACTAGTCCTACCAATACTACATATATATCACTATAATTGTTTTTCAAGACATTACTTTCAAAAAATATTTAGTATATACCTCTTGAAATTTAAAAATTACATATGATTACAGATTAAAAAAATTAAAAAATATTTTATATGGACTTACCCGAGGAACTGCTCTACTCATCGTGTGGCAGTGGGAGGTTCCCTGGACTATCTAAATTATATATTTGCATGTATATAATCCTAACTAAGGACCATTTTCATAAACCACTAGTTGAAAAAACCTATTATAAATGGGTTTGACAGTAGTCCACCAAACCATATTTGGATCTCTAGGCCTAGTTGGTGTAACCGATAAAGGAGGTCATAATGATTTGGATCTCTAGGCCTAGTTGGTGTAACCGATAAAGGAGGTCATAATGACGGGATCCTCTCAAATAAAAATGAGCATAAAATACTCCTAAACCGAAGGTACATTTGTCACCATGCTTGCAAGAATTTAACTAAGCTTTCATGTAGCCTAGCAATGCAATACACCAATCAAAGACTATTATCACAATACATAGTACCTCATAGTGAATCAAAGCATGTGATTCCAAGTGAACGGTTAAAAATATAAAAATGTAAGTGATGGTTAACACCATATTTTTCGACAATGCTAACACTACATTTTTCATAATTTTTATTTTTCTCCTCCCTTTTTTTTTCTTTTTAATGTGCTCTAGATCATATACTTTTGAAGTGATTCTTTGTCGAGTAATTTCATTAAGGATGTACCACTGGCCTAATATTGCTACTAGAAAAAACAAATTTTGACCATGGGTTAGTGGAAAAAATGCTCTTATACCCATTGGAGTGAACCTAGTGGTTCACTTCATGGGAACATCATGAATTCATAAAGTAATTATTTATATTCATATTAAATAATAAATATTTATTATATGAATATATATCAGATTGGTGATTGATTGAGTAAAATGGATGTGTATAAATACAGATAAGATTTGATAAGTCACATTCTTTTGGAAAAAAATGTGACTATCATTAATTATAATATAATAAATATGCAATATTGATCTTATGATTACTTAGTAAAACATAAATGATTTATACATTATTACATATGTGTAATACATTTTAGGTATATTACATGATGGTATCAATAGAAACCTTGTTGATTTCTTCTTCGTTATAGCCTGATAGTACACATCAATATAATTGGTAATGGAATGGACAACACCACTTTGATGCAGGAGCACCTTTTAAAATTGTAACTATTCTAAAGTTTGTACAAGGATATAGAGGGCTTATAGAATGTTCCATGTTGGGGGAGTTCGTTTTCCTTTTAATGCCATGTAATGTAAAAAAAAAATTCGTTTTAGCATGAAGTTAGAGAACTTGAGTAGTTTTAGAGACAACTAGAATTTGTTAGTATTTTATCTAAGAATAAAGGATATGAACCTATCTTAGAGGTTCATACTAATCATTTATATAAATGATATAATGTAAGCATCAAAGTGAAGATGAAAAAAAAAAGAGAAATTTGTATCATAGTTAAGAAGAGAGCATACGAGGTGTGTTTATTATGTGTAATAGAGAAGGAGAATCATGGTTTTAATCAAACAGGAATTGTAGACCCAAATTATTGCTTAATATATTCCTTATTCTATATTATTTATGTTGAATGCATATACAATAGTGAAGATCATTTATGAATATTGAATTTGTAAGAAACCACGTGTGCATAATTTTTGAATTTCCATGTAATTGTGTATTCAATATTGATTAATTAATAGAAGGGTTGAGAATTAGAATGTTAATATTTAAATCATGGAGAAATCAGAGTGAATTTTAGTCCTTATTGAAAAAGAGGATTGAAAGAGACCTAAAGTTTGTGTAGTTGATTTAAACAGAATGAGTACAACTGGACTGACCTTAAATCAATATAAATAAGTTGTTATTCCCTCTAGTGGTCAATGTCCAGTTGATAAAACCTACAATTGATGGAGAAATATGTATTGTTTGTTTAGGAAAATCCCATCAATTAGACCAGGATAACCTCAAAACAATAAATTTTAAACATCTCGGTGGATGGTG
>CBVK0101777627.1:0-11362 GCA_900067695.1 Picea abies | reverse complement strand
ATATAAGACTAAGGGATACATCATGGAATTATAAGAGTTTAAAAGTTTTCATCTTTCGATATCATTTTTTTTAATTAATCCAAGAGAAAGAAAATATAGTTGACCAAATTTTGGTCAACAACTGGCTCCAACTGCAGGATAGTAACCCCCTATGGATTGATGAGAACACCATAATCTTAGTTGCTTCCTTCTCCATTTGGCCATGGAGTCATCTTCAATAAATTCTTGTAATCTCTCTTTCCTTTGTTCACAAAGCAACTACCTTATTGTGCAAAACTTGAACTAAAGAAATAAACTATGTACACGAAGATCTACCTACCCTATCCTACTTGCAGGAAAGAGGAAATTTTAGGTGTAGGTAGATTTCTAATGGAGCCATTCGAGCATCAAATTGACCTGTGAAATGGGATCCAACAGTAAGAAAAAGATTAGGGATTATAGGAATGAATCAAGAGCATGAACATCAGGAGCATGCCCAAAATGTACTACAATTGGATCAAGCAATGTGTGCAGAAGACGTTTGCATTGGAGGGTTGACAATGCTTTTGAACCAACATTAAATATAATCTACTCTTGGCTGCCCAAGAGTGTTGTTATCATCAGTCAAATGAGAAATTTCTTTCTGAAAAACAATTTATTTTTCTTCTTTCTCCACATTCAATATTCTTGTTTCACTCGTGATGTCTTGGAAATGTTCTTCTATGGAATGACTATTTTCTTTGTTCTAAAAATTGTTTTCTTCCTCTAATTATTCTTTATTTTGGTTGAATTATTCTTACACATTTGGTGGAGATTATTCAATTTCTTCCTCATATGGAGTATATGAGAGGATAATATATTTTTATTGCTCTTTGGAATTCATGACTTCATTCTTAGCAACAAGATTTGATTCAGAAAATTCTTGCAATATTTCATGATAATCTTCTTATGAATCATTCATTTCATCCTTTTGTGTCCATGTGGGAGAAGGTGGGTGGGAAACAACATATGGAATGAATTCTTCAGTAAAAAAAGTTTCTAGTACATCCCAACTGGTAATGGTTCCAAGAAGCAATGGAAAGAACCATTCAAGAGCATTCCCATGCAGAGTTTGTGCAAATAATATACATATGACATTATCTTCATAGATATCAAAAAATTCACGTGTGCACTTAAATTTGAACAAATGTTGTTCTACATCCTCTAAAATATTTCCAAAGGTGGAAAATTTCTCAATATAAATATCACGCATTTGAAACTTTTCTTTTAGAAGATTGAAAGGGTTGCTCTACTTTTTTCTTTGGGAACTTATTCTCTTTGTTGCATCTTGTAAAGCCGTTGATGGTTTGTTGGAGAAGATAAATAAGTATTGTGATATAAAAAATATTATTTGGTGAAGTCACCATGATAATTTTCTTGAAAATTTGAAATATTTTCGATAGATTCGCTAGGGAAATGGCCCTTCTTGATTTTTGATAGTTCTTGGTTCTTTGAAAATTTTAACTTTTTACTTATCCCCAAAAGATATGGAAGCATTGTTCTGATGAATCTAGAACAAGTGAATATTTTATTGAATCTTTCTTTTGAAATATTGAACCATTGATAATCTTGTTCCTCAATCAAATCTGAAACAAGGCCTCGAACATCTTGAAAATAAATCAGTCCCCGTTATGGTCGCAAAAAATATGGATTCTCAGATCTGTCAAGACAAGAAAAAACAACCTCATGAGGACATTAGCACACCTTCGATTTTAGAGAGCTAGTTCTCCTCTTTGGCTAAAATATATATCTTTGAATATCTCAAATTAGGGAGAGTACTAGGAAACAAACCTCAAATATTTATTACTTGGATTTATATGAAAATGGTTCTTCAATAGCCCAAAATGATCTTTATGTGCAGTAAAAAGTTATTTACAAATAAAATATTGAAGAGGAACTTCAATACCAAAAAATAAAAATAGTCAACACCACATATACAATCCTCTATTGATACATTCATATCTCCTCACAAGAGAAAGGAGAGAATATTTTTTATCATCTCAAAGAATTTTAAAAGAGTATTGCAGTTAAAATGGAAGGGAAATTTATAGGTCAACCTCAAATATCTCATACTTAAAACTCTAAGTTACAAGATACAATCAAGATCAACCCCGAAGTAACTCTTTGTGGAGTCTTTATCATAAAATATATCTAACAATATATAAAATCCATTTGAAAATCACATATATGGCTGAAAATTCTCCATTATCATATATGGAAACTCTTGGAATATTATAAGAAAAAAATTTGAGAACTCAACCCCATGATTGTTTCAAGAATACAAACACAAAGCTTTGAGAAAACGGTGTAGAAGAATAAAAGAATGGAGAAGAATGAAAATATTTTCTTTTTGACCAAAATATTGATTATATAATGATGGTTGGTATGCCTCTCTCTTTCTCCTCTGAATTCCCTCTAAAAAATGAATTATGAAACTCATGAAGTCTCTCTTTTCCCTTTTTAAAAGAAATGTTCTTCTAACTACTTGAGTACTTATGCTTTTTCTTTTTTCTCTTTAAATTCCTTTTTATTTTTTATCAAATAATTTTAATTAATAAAACATTGGAATATAATTAATGACTTAAATTCATTAGTCTCTCTTTTCCCTTTTTAAAAGAAATGTTCTTCTAACTACTTGAGTACTTATGCTTTTTCTTTTTTCTCTTTAAATTCCTTTTTATTTTTTATCAAATAATTTTAATTAATAAAACATTGGAATATAATTAATGACTTAAATTCATTGATATTAGTTCTTTAAAGTGGGCCCCAAAAATATTTAAATAAAACATTTTTAAATAAACTTTTATATTGAATATTTTTTAATTTGCTATCTCCTTTAAGAGATGACTATGTTTTAATTTTCTAGTAATGATGTGGATATTTTCAAACCTTGAAACCACTTATTATTTGATCTTCATCATTTTATATTTTCAATGATATAATTTTTTCCCAAATCCATCGTGAAGATCTCAAGTTATGAGCTCGTGAAGTTGAGTTGACACGCAATCCCATTAAAAATATCATTGAATGATATTTTAATTTATCGAGAAAATGTAGAAACCTTCAGCATTTGCAACCTATACCATCACATTCTACATAGAAATACCTTTCCAATGGTATAAATTTTTCACGATTCTGACACTCGAAGCTCAAATTATGGCCTCTAGACGATTAACACTCAGCCACCGTCGATCATAATTCATGGGAAAATATGGGCCCTTGGATTAATTTCGTGCTCTTTGTTAATTAGTTTTCACGTGTAAGGATATTATTGGATTCTATGTGGCACTCCTCCATAGGATTAAACATATGTCCATGTCATCCAAAGAAATTTGGCACATGTTATAAGGTTACATGTGAATAAATAAAATAATATATAAAGTGTGAAAAGTTAAAGTGAGGGGGAGTGACGTGAGGTGAGGTAGGGGAGCGAGTTAGGTGAGTGTGAGGGGGAGTGACGTGAGGTGAGGTAGGGGAGCGAGTTAGGTGAGTGTGTCAGAGGTGAACAAGAGGGAGATGAGGAGGAGAGGTGAGGGAGTTATGGAAAGCCTAACGGACCACCATAAATCAAATAAAAACCAAGTATGGGATATGATGGGTAAGGGAAGAGAGGAGAGGGGGTATTTTGAGGGGAGAAAAAGTGAAGGGGGTAAAAATGTGGAGAGCAAGGAAGGGTTAGTGGGTTGGGAAGTGAGGGGGAAGGGATATGTATTACTCCAACTAAAGAGGTTTGAGGGGGATAATAAAAAAATAAACTAAGGCATGAATGAGTGAGCGAGAGATAATTTAGTGTGGAGAGATAAGGAGGGAGAAGAAAATAAGGTAAAAATAAACTAATTATGGGATGTGGTGAGGTAAGGGGAATGGAGAAAACGAAAGGTGCCCAAGAGAATTACCATGAAGAATTTTTATGGGTTTTGAACCCAACACAAGAAGATGTTAAGGGTCTTCAACCCAAAAATTGAAGAAAACTAGGGTTTTGGACCCAAAAAATTGGATATGTTTCCAATAAATTAGCTTTGCTCCACATGGAAGAGGTGTCATTTTCCACTTAAACTTTAAACCTGGATATCTTGAGCATACAATCTCATATTTCCGATACGAAAAATGTGTGGTGAAGATGAGACTAAGGGCTACATCATGGACTTATAAGAGTTAAAAAAAATTGATCTTCCAATATCATTTTTTTTATTAATCCAAAAGGGGGAAAATATAGTTGACCAAATTTTGGTCTACACCTCCCTGTATATTATGGGGTTTCAAAGATAGAAGTATTCTTTGGTTATGTGGATATCTCTAGCATGAGGTTTCACAATCATGAATGATACTAGGACATAGGTCCTCTAGTTGGTATTAGGAGATATATGGGATAGAGTATGAGAGAAATAAATACAAGGTATTTGGATCTAATTAGATACGAATTTAGTAGACATTGGAGATGCACATTTATTGTATCAAGATATCGAAGAGAGATAGAGCCTAGATAAGTTAGGGTTGTCATCAATTTTTGGTATTAGATTGTTGTGGGATGCTCTGAAAAATATATTGTAAAAGTTTTAGTTAAGAAAATGATTGTTGTGTTGCATATCTTGAAGCATATTGTTGTTGGTTGTAGAGAGTCCATATTTTCAAAGAATGTTTAATATTTGTTTGTTTGCAGGTGTTGCTGAGACGATTAAGCTATCACAAAAATTGTGAGAGTCAAGTGTACAAGGAAATAGAGATGTCACAAAGTTGTTGAAGAATGTATGATTTGTTCTATTAGGAATATTGAAGGGAAATATTTGGTGGCTAGAAGAAGCCATCAAGCTAGAAAAGATTGAATAGTGGAGAGTGAGGAGTAGATAAATCTCAAAGAGAAGGTATAAAGTAAACAAATACTAAAGATACCAATAAACCAAGTTCAGAGGAAGACCTACGTGAGGTATATAGCATGGTTAAAAATACTTACTACATAGGAAGAGACATAAAGTGATCATAATAAAGCTTAGAGGAAAGGGATAGTGAAAATAAGGGCTTAGTGAAAGGGTATGTCATAGAAAATTGAAAGACTAATGATCTGGGAAAGAGGATAGACTTTGAAAAAGAAGATTGAAAGGATGAAACTTAAAATCATAAGTATTAGAAAAGTTGAGAAGATGAAACCAACAAAAGACAAATTGATGAAGGAGATTAGGAGAATGAAAACAAATTGCAAACTATATATATATCGTAGAGAAGAGGATTTGAAGTAGGTGATATTAGTGGCGAAGAAAAACCATCAAAGGATATGGAAGTAAAAGAAGAATAGGAAAGTATATAGGAAAGTATCATAAATGAAATTACGGAGGTAAGTTCAAAACCTCAATTAGAATTTCCTATGTATGAAGGAAGTATTAAGGTAGAAGAATTGATCGATTGGATTGTATCCATGGATAAGTATTTTGAATATGGGGAGGTAGGAGATAACAAAAATGTTAAGTTTGATGTTACAATACCGAGAGGATGTTAGGATCCGATCCTAACCCCTCTCCATGGGTCATTGGTTAGTAGGATATGTTTTCTATTTATTAAAGGCCAACATTAGTTAATAAGACCTAATAAATATAGAAGCATAAGTCAATATAAGAAGACATAATATAATCTTTTGCTTCTAGAAAGATCTTCCTCTAGAAGTTTCCTTATAAGTTAGAATTAGTATAAATAAGAGTAGGAGGAATTGGATATTTTTTCTAGGATATTATTGTAATAGAGATCTGCTCTACTGTAGGTTTCCCCCTCGAAGAGGCAAGTGAACATTGCTATCATAATAAAGTTGTTCTTCTTGGTGATTATTCTTGTGTTATTTTAGTGTTCTTATGATATTTTTCTGGATATATCAAATTATTATTCTATCATTTCCTACTAGATATTTTTTGTTCTACATAATATATTATATCAAGAATACTGCAAGTGGTGTCAGATTTATTTCCAAGGAAAGACTTGTGGGATAAAAAATTTCAGGGTAGAGACATATTCTGACATCTTTAAGCTACCAAGATATGTCGTTATGCGCATAAAACTGTAGTCAAGGAGTCATACATGTATAAAATACAAGTGGTTCTTAAGCACACATCTATTGGCCACCCTTTTAACCCTTGTTGGTACCCCTTTGAGTGGTAGTACATTAGACAAGACCTATATATGAATCGGCCTAGGCATCCTAAATCCCTCCATAGATAAATTGATCGATCGCCTGAATTCTATAGTATCACTGAGAGCAACGCTCGAGAAGTGAATCTCTATTACTTGGGTAGTCGGTAGTATGATTAAGGGTACATTCTAGCCTCCTTAGTTGATGCTCTGAGATATTGGGCCTAGTACTACTGTTGGAGCCCGCACATATATAAGAGAGCTATAGCACAATGCAAAACCTTGAATATAGATTCCCTACAAACCCTAACCCTTGTGAACAAAAAAGAGAAAGAAAATACAATATCTATTGCAATGCAACCTTTTCGTATGCATTGGGGTTGAAAAATTACTACATCTTTTGTCCTGTTAAGAATTTGGGCATTCCACCTCTGCAGTATTATTTAGTTAGGAGAATAACTCCGCAGGAGTAAAAAAAATAGTTCTGGATTCTCAACACCCTTATTTGTGACCCAACCCATTACATTCCTCTCTTAATTTTTTTCATAGTGGTACCCTTCAATTTTAATCCTTTTTTTTCCTGCAGACACAACCCCCTCTGGGATTCCTTTCTTGAGACCTATCCCATTGGATTCCTCTCTTTGTCTTGATCAACCAGATACCTATAATTTTTAAGACCATTTTTTCCATCCCTAAACCTTCATTTTTACTTAAGCCTCCACCATGCCTACCACTCACTCTCAGTTCCAACAAACCTTGGAGGATAGAATGTCCCACCTGGAACAACAAATTGAAGACAACATGGCTTCCCTCCATAATGAATTTACTGTAGCCTTTGACCAACAATTCAAAAAATTGGTGCAATTCTTCAGGGGTAAGAATGTTGAGCTAAACCAAAAATAACTCCATTCTTCTCATTATGAACATACTTAGTCCTCTCGCTCCCCTTGGGGTTATTCACCTTCTTGGAATAAGGTGCCCAAAGTTGACATGCATAAATTTGATGGTTCCAACCCAGTCAGGTGGGTTTCTCAAATGGAACAATACTTCTCCCTTAATGATATTCGATATGATGAGACCAAACTCCTTGTAGGGGTTTTTTACTTGGATCAAGAATGTTGATAGTGGTGACAATGGAATAATAAATGTTACCCAGGATCTCCCAATTGGAACATGTTCTCCAAAGCATTTTGTTCTTGTTTTGATAGGGAATCACAATTTTGGGGCTAACTCACTAAGTTGTGCCAAACTTGGTCTCTCATAGACTTCATCATGACATTTGAATAGTTGTCTATCCGTACCAATGGATTATTTGATTAATTTTACCTTGAATGTTTTATCAGTGTTCTAAAAGAAGTTATCAAGGATCATGTGAACATGCAACATCCTACTACCTAGTTGGAGGCATGTCAATTAGCCAAGGAAGTAGAGACCATCCTCCAAGCACCATCCCTGAAGGCTCCATTTACCACTCGTCCTCTCTCAGGGGATACCCCTACTTTGACCCAAATTTTGAAGGTCCAAAAGGTCTCTCCCATCGAAATGGTGGAACGTTGCAAACAAGTCCTTTGCTACTATTGTGATGAAAATTATGCACCAGGGCATAAATGTAGAGAAAAAAATTTCTTCTAAATTGATGCCTCGTCTTCCTCTTCCTATGATGACATCCCATCATATGAGGCTTCAGACCAAGAGGTGGCTCAACTAAGTGATCATGTCAAAGATCTAGTTGTCATACAGATGGAATCCATTGACTCAATCATATCGCTTCATGCACTCTTAGATATTTCGTCCCCATAGACATTGAATATCAAGGGCTACATTAAACACAGGTCAGTTGTGTTGTTGATTGATAGTGGTAGAACCCATAATTTTATTCATCGTAGGATCATTGATGAGATCCATTTCTTTGTCCTCCCTATTTCTAATTTTCAAATCCTCATCACTAATGGTGGTTCTATGAAGTGTGGGGTCCAATGTGAGAATGTCAAACTCCAAATGGGTGATTACCATTTGAAAACCCACATGTTCTCTATTGTCATCGGTGGTTGTGATATTGTATTAGGCGTGGAATGGCTTCGCACTCTAGGACCGATCACAATGGATTATATAGAATTATATATGAGCTTAACCCAAAAAGCTAACCCTTATACTCTCAGGGGTCTCCAAGTAGAATCTGAAAGAACTCTCTGATCGCATACACCTTTATCAAAAAATATCACAGGTCTTAATATAATGGTGGGTTTATGTTTTGTTTTAATTGTCTAAGTAATAGAATTTTGTGAGAAAGGTTGTGGTTAGACTTCCGGCCACTATTAACACAATATTTCATATGGTTGACGGTTGGGTATCATTGAAGGGGCCCAATGATAAAATTCATTCCTCCCTAATTCGTTAACACTAATGAACCAGATGGTTAGACCTTAACTAAATGAGAGACTGGGCATGACAACAGAGTATAGTGGTGCCTTAACGGATTTTTCATCACCTCTCATTAACTTGGTATGAAGTTGAAAGGGGGATTTGTCAGACACTGAATTTTAAAACCTCTATCTAGTCTATTAATGGTGACCTACAGGGGTACCTCCCAAGGGTTCTTGCTCGACCACCGTGTCCAATGCCAAACATGCCACCTCCCTCCTGTCACATGGTAAGGTAGAGTATTTGTAACTACCACTATTTCTCTGCGTAGAGAAGGGTTTATAAGGTTATTGTTTCATCCTCCCTTGTCTACGTGTCTTTTGTGAAACCCCTCTAGTGCTACCCTGTGATGTTCGACTCAGTGAATGCAGTTGGCCCAACTCTGGTAGTTGGGCTCTACTTGGAAGGAAGAAAAGGATGGGGAGACTACTAGTTGGATGCTACCATGTACCAGGTAAAAAAATCTCTGTCATTTTACTCTGGGATCCCTATGATTCTTGATTAGCATTGTGCACACTAGTCACCATATATATTTCTTCTTGCTCTTTTAGACTTTCTCGGTCCTGCACTGGATTTTTAATGATTTGTTAAGTGATATTTCACTTTTAGGGTTGTGTCATCTCTCCCTTTTATTCCCTGTATTGGGTCCCAATTCCTTACACCCTGCGATATAAAATAATATCTCTACGAAACTTCATACAAAATTATGGTCTGTGTTGATAACCTAGCAAGGAACGAGAAAGCCGACGGTGTGAGAGTTTAGTTTTCCTAAAAAGAAAGTCGAGCTTACTGTATTTTCAAAGTATCACATTGTGTGTTTGAATCTATGTTCTACTCGGTATAGGTTATAACCCTATCTTTTTTCTTTCCATAACTTTAAATATTTGATACCTTCATGTCGGTAAGAAATCGTGGGTTCTCTTAAATCTGTATTTCAATGGTAAATCTAGACTTCTTTTGTGTGATAGAAAATATAAGGGAATACCCTCCATGTTTTGCCTGTATCTTTTCTACTTGAGAACCTTCCTCTATATTAAATAAGTTATTTTCATTTTGTTCAAAAAAGAGTACTTTCTTGCAATAGGATGTTACAACTTTCATTCATTTGGATGTTTACAATAGTGGTTTTCATAGGTAAACCTAGTTCTGCAACTCCGTCCAAATTTCGAACAATGGTTCTGGATTCTGAGAATATACATTTCGGATCTCATTAAGATTCAAAACAATCCATGGCTGCATTAATATCATTTTTTTATTAAGGGAAGATTTTTTTCTGGGTTTGTAAAGACTTACTATGAAAATCGTTACTCTTGGATTATCCTATGTATAATCGCAAACCCTATCTTGTGGATTGTTGTGAGAATTCTTCGTTACTTTTTCGTGTTCTTTTTGTAACAGGTTCGTTACTCTAAGTCTAAATATGTTACTCATTCTTTGTACAGGGATAGATATATCCATGCGATGCCACTGTGTGTAAATAATTTGGAATCTAAACTTGATTCAAGTAATTACTTATAAGTTCTTTGTTTTTGTACTTCTTTGTTTGAAAATTTATCTATTACATTTCTTTCAGCGTAAACAGAATATCACATGTAATATCAAAAGGGAAATAAATGCCTATGTGTGACATTCATGTTTCTGTGTGAATTAATCAGGTTATCAAAGTATTAAATGTTTAGCATTGTTTTCTTACTTATTTACATTCCAGAATTATTTGAATTAAGATTTTTGGTTACCAAACTAATGATGGGACCCCTGTTTACTTGCGAGGGTACCCATCAGAAATTTCTGGGTCCACTCCTCCCCTCGGACCTATGGACAGTTTGCTCAGTTATGTCGATGGGAAAGCAGTCACGCCAAAAATCTCAAGCTAAGTATTGTTAATGTAATTGAATCTCCGAAATTTATTCTGGTTGATTATTCCTTAACAATGTTTTATTAATTATCGATTTTCTCTTTTTACAGGACTTAAAACACTCTAATCAAATGGATTCATGAGCTCGCCTCCCTCGAAAGGTATTTGAGTTCTGACTCTCGGCATTTAAAACTAAGTTTTCAAGTTTTGTTTATAGTGGTGCAGAGTCCCACCTTAGGGTACTATTATTATGATAGATTGTGTACCAGGATTCCATAAATAACCTTGTTACTTGTATTTTAAATCCATCATGGAATGAACAGATTTGAACAGGGAAGAAAACCCTGAAATAAAATATGAATTTCAATTCAAACAATTATGATGGCATGTATTACATATACTGGAAATTTTTCTTCTGAGTTTACTGTAATAAAAAGGGACTATACTTTTCTATGTCCTTTATATAGACTTCTTAATAGAAAATACTTGGATCTCATGTAACTCAAGAATTCGATACAATTCCTTCTATGTGTGAATACATTAAATATTTTTATACAACTCTGTGTAACTAAGCATGAAACAAGATCTATAAGTATATATATTTATATCTTGTCTTTGTTTTTCCAAAATTTCGTTTGTCTTTTACAACATGTCAAATTCCTCAAGTTAAATGCCTATACTTATATATATGTAAGAATACATGGTAATGGTTATAATTCTGAAGAAATCATTCTATTTCATTTATCTGCATATCCTATGTATACATATATCTACATAACTCAACTTTATTAACAACTAACACCCACCATAGCTTTCTTAACTTTACTCAATAAATAAAATCAAACTTTAAGGATTATTCTACAATTCATTTCATTTTATCCAATATACATCAATAAGACAATTCAAAAAGGAATAAGTAGATGTACATATCTGAACAAAGTGTTGGGACAACAAATG
>CBVK0101777611.1:0-11413 GCA_900067695.1 Picea abies | reverse complement strand
AAACAAAACTTTGTGAGGAGAATTTTGAGTGTTTTCCAGAAGTCAATGTTGCCGGCACCCAGGATGAGAACGTCGTCCACAAATAATAGATGTGAAATATAGATGCCAGATGCTACTTTACATCCTTTGAAGTCCCCGTTTCAACTGCCTTGTTGATCATTTTGCTGAGTGCCTCAATTACAAGAAGGAAAAGCATTGGCGACAATGGACAACCTTGTCGGAGTCCCCGTTGGCAGCGAAAAAAATCTGTTGGGGTTCCATTCACCAACACTTCCGTATTGACCGAAGTTATGCATCCCATAATCCAAGATTTATTTAAATTGTCCAGTCCTATTAGTCTATGCTGACTAGTGATTCCATCAACGAATGTGGAGAAACATCCTTTGATGTTCTCTTCTAGGTTTTCTTCATATGAATATATATGTGTGTGTGTGTGTGTGTGTGCGTGCACTTGAAACTACCATTCTTGCTATAGCACCAGGGACAACCTTTTCATTGGTAATGAATAAGAAGAAAATTAGAATTTCACAAAGGAATTCTCTAGATTACTTTTTTGTGAACCTGATAAGTAAGGGGCACTAAGCCAAGGGGGCACTACTCTTTGTGCAAGAAAAAAGAAAGGTCCATTTTCAAAGTAAAAAAGAGCATCGACCGGAGTCTTGTATCTTCCCTTCATCCATTTAACTAATTCATTATGTATATATTTTCCATGAAATCCTCATAGTAAACCACAAGAGATGTTTTCCCACATTCGTAGATGGCACCCCTACGAAACCCATTGAAGTAGACTAGTGCACTTCACCAAAGGGGATTTGAATCAAACACTTGTCAGCATGGAAGTAGTAGGATGCAACATTGACGACAATCTATGATTTATCATACAAACCTATCAACATTGATTATGGTGCCTAACCCAGTAAGGACATCAAGTGAGGCATGCAACATAGGTAGCCAATTCTGAGAATCAAACCCTAAGACCTCCCACATGAGGTCCAAAGTAATAAACCTCTTAAGCTACTCCACCAAGCTATATATATATATATGAAAATTTCATGGAGAAACTCTTGAGCACTTTACGGATGGTACCCAGTGCAAACCCATCAATGTTGATTACGAAGCTTGACCTTGCAGGGACATTGAGTGAGGCATGCAACAAAGGGAGTTGGCTTGGAGAAATAACTGTGAGACTCCTTGCTTGAAGCTCAAAGCACCCAACTACTTGAGCTAGCCTGCAAGGCTAACTATATATATATTATTTTGTTTTTATTTTTATTTTTTCAAAGAAAAATTTGTGGGATCCTCCCCTCTTTTCTGAAATTCCTGGATTAAGAGAAGTTCAACTGCCGTTATTTCTACCATGATAATTAATTTTAACCCTGTTGATATTCATACTCACCTTGAGCTTCTCCATATTAAAGGCAGGCGCAACGATTCGGCGCTGGTGAGACCATTGTTCACCATTAACAATGAACACACCTTTCCCCAACATAACTGAAGCCATTTTCTGGACCAGAGGAGACCTTCCACAGTCATTCAAGTGCTGGGAAGATAGAAGCTGCCGGATCAATTCTGCATCGGTCAGAACAATTCTTCGTTCGTGACCAAACCAGATCACAAACTTCTCTCCTGCACAAAGTTATTGAATTTCAAATCCTATAATTAGAACAAACAAATAATCCATGACCAGCATAGAAATTAGTTGTGAAGTACAATACCATATCTTGTGAAGTAGACCACTCAACCAAATATGGGAAAGCTCTCTTTCTGAATTGTGATCTACAGAGGCCATGTCTGTGCGCAGCTCCTACTGCATCATGTTCGCAATATCCAATAGATTGCCGAGCATAAATCGTGGGGAAGGACCTTTGAAACCCTCCTTTTTAAGCGCTCCATGGACAGTCCATGGCGTTCATAAGTATTTGAAGAAGAAACGTAGCAGAAAAGGGGATATTCTAGCGAAAAATAGTGTGAATAGCATGCCATGTGAATAGTATGAACACAAAATAACGATGAGTAGGCGAACGTTTGTACCAGGAGTTCAGTTAATTGGAACATGTCATGTCTTCTCTTATGACTTGTAGTTTGGTGTCATTGTGGAGGCAACCTCGTGGATATGATTTTTTGGACGCTTATGGTTATTCCATCCCATTTTTTGTACAAATGCATTTTAAATTTAGTTGTTATAAATTCGTTGTTTAAACAATGTAGTTACGTTTGTCAGTTTCATCTAAACATTAATGCAAAGCAACTATTATCTCTTACAATTCATTTTATTCAATTGGTCCTCATTAACTAGTGGTTTTTGCATGCTCATACAAGTGACCTTCTCATTTAGATGACTATCCCATTTCAATTATTATCCCTCAATATTGGGGAGAGTTGATTGAAAACTTTGTTTCAATTTATGTATATGCAATTTTGGGTGCAATATAAAACATTTTGCCTTTGTATATCCATCTACATTGTAATGATTCTTACTATTAGCATTGTGTTGAACAACATTGAAATTCTTATACCTTTTATCAGGGTACTTACTTTTTGGTTTCATGTTCCTTCATTCTAGGGTGTTTTTTTTTCCTCCGGCTTGCTAGTTGTTAATGGTCTACAACGAATGAACGTTGGAGGTCTGGTTAGGGGGTTCTAGGGTGGTTTCATGCTCTAGCCTCAATAAATATGTTAAACAACACTGAAATTATTATACCTTTTATGAGGGTATCTACTTTTTGTTTTCATGTTCCTTCATTCTAGGGTGGTTTCCTACTCTAGCCTCAATAAATAAGACCTCATAATATGTATCATCAAGGTTATTTACCTTAAAGAGGATTAGGTTTCCTACTCTAGCCTCAATAAATAAGACCTCATAATATGTATCATCAAGGTTATTTACCTTAAAGAGGATTAATTCTCTTGTGATGTAAACTAGCAATTCTCTTTAGTATTCTATTAATATATGTTAATATTCCATATTGGGTTTAACAAAATTTATTTCTTCTTAAATTTGAGGTATGATTTTGAACATTTGTTATTTGTTTTAGTGGAAGTATTATTACTTAATTAATTGATAAAATAATTGTCTTTTCACCAATATTTTGAACTCCTACCAAGAAGCATTAGGGAGTTTCTTTTTTAATTCCTACCAAGAAGCATATGGGAGTTTCTTTTATTAGACTGCATGTAGCTCTCCCACCGTACTAATGCACGACTAGTCATTTTCATCATAGTAAAGTGTATTTTTTTCTTGTCTTTGTATTGTTAGATACTAAAGCATAACTCTATTTACTTAAACCACTTGTGGACCTCTCTATGATTAGCATGTCCATCATCTGATGGTATATCGAGCTTATTCTATACTTTAAATGGTGCAACGGGAGGTAAAGAAAAATCACACCATTGGAAAAGTTTTTAGGCTTCTTATCTTTATTCTTCTCCTCACTAGGTTTCTTGTCTTCATGAATAGACATCGTTAGATTTCGTGATAGTTTCGGCATCCTTTTTAAGACTTGGATTACATTGTCTCTTGTGTGAATTGAGCACCTTTTTTTCTAGAACATATAATTTCACTTATATTTTTAAAATATGAAAGTTACAAAGCTATCCTTTCACAAAACTATTTGAGGCCCTGAAAGCAGAATAGACCAGTCGTAACCAGACTATACATTCTGAAGACATCGAAATGACAGTCGAATAGAAAACAAACAAAAAACAGTCACGAAAATGCCCCTGATTACAAGGACCCTTTTCGCAGTCAAAACTAAGCTCCTAAATCTTACGGTGATAGTGCCTCCAACCCGTGGAAGGAACCTGCCTAGATCATGGATTAATGGCCAAAAACATTAATGAAGAGTTTGATGCCAGGCGTATTATCTATCCACCTATTATAGACAATCTGACCAATGTGTGAATTGAGCACCTAATGCTTTATACTATGATGAAAATAATTAATCCACCTAATGCTTTACTATTTTCTTAGCTATTAATTGTTTAAAAATGAATATTTGATCAATATTTATTAATGTTTTATTCAACTAATTTTCAGTTATTGGATTATTTAGTGTTACATTAAGCACTCTTCCATGATACGTTACGTTGCAACAATCTATTTTCACTAGTTTGATTGACCATTCTTAGTCATTTGTGGGTAGTAACAATAATTCTATTCTATTATATTATATCTCCAACTTGCTCTCTTTTTCCTCTTCTTAAACGGGGTTTTGAGTTCCTTTGTCTTCTATGGAATATGTAGTTTTATGGAGGGGGAAGAACTTGGCAAGATGTCCATGTGTGATGTAATTTATACATATCAAATCCATATTCTCATGGTATAATTACTAATCCCATGTTATTGCATCTATTTCAAGGTTTACATATTATGGGGGGGCTTTTTTTATATTCATTTCCACATATATTTATGTAGGGAATCGCTCCATTTGGGGTATTTTCTCGGAATTTTTTTGAAGAGTTGGTTCTTAATGTTTTTGAATATGTCATCATTTGATAAATAGATTGGAAGATTGGGAAGCCTTACCTATGTTGGAATTATTTTGAACAATTTTACAAAAGGTTGTAATTTGAATTCCATGGATTAAGGCAAATAATTAATTTTGTCAGAACTAAGGTCTTGCCCATAGGATTTGTAATACCTCGGTTTTAACATTTGGATTATATAATATTATATCATGAGCATATTGTAAGGATATGGTCTATTATTGGATGTCAAACCATGTGGTTGAGTTATAGTGACCCCTTGTTGTGATAATGTAAAATGCATTCATGAATATTCCTAGTGTGGAGCCCAAGGAAAAGGCCCAAATAGTGAATACTTATGACTTTAATTTATAGAGCTTGGGTTGAGGTGTGTATGTTATGTTTCTAGGTATCATCATGTGTATATTACCATGGTGTGATTAAGTTATGTAAAAGAATGTATCAAAATGAAATATAATAATATAAATTCCGCCAAAAGGTTGCTAAGGAGCAACAAGGGGCTTTAATACCAAAAGAGGGGAAGGGAAATAATATTATAATGATTTCTACCATGTGTCTCTTCCCAAGTTTTCCAATCTTTGATTTATTGGTCTAAGACAAATCCATGATGCTCTTATAGGAAGGAATGTCTCAAGCATAAGAAGATATATAATTTATGCATGTCTCATGAAGACGAAGATATATAATGTGTAGTTTCTTTGGGAAGCTTCTTCCTTCCATTCATTATTCCACAAGATTCTTTCTCTCCCTAGTTATGGTGTAACCAATATGGTTCCAAGGATGTCCTACAATTTGTATAATAATCCCATGAGTATGAGACTAATTTGAACTTGTGATAAGATAAAGAATTTTTTTGTGGTTAAGTGAGTAAATAGTTTGGTTTTGAAGGGATGAACTATTGTTGCAATGTCCACAATGATCGAAGAAACTATTAGAATGCAACCTTATACATGTTCCAATATTATCTCGTAATTTAGCTATATGGCCTACTACTCTAAGATTCCCAAAGGACATTCAGTGGATCAAATTCTAATTCCTTTGAATGCACTATACTACTAAAGGGGAAGGGTTTTTGTGAGGTACTATTTAGTAAATAAGTGATCATTTTTTTCATTGGAGATCACC
Organism: Picea abies; assembly: GCA_900067695.1. Taxonomy (NCBI): domain Eukaryota; kingdom Viridiplantae; phylum Streptophyta; class Pinopsida; order Pinales; family Pinaceae; genus Picea; species Picea abies. The sequence goes on along the minus strand of CBVK0101777611.1, from coordinate 5,803 downwards.
AATTGGGTTGATGGTTATGCCTGGAAATATATGAGCTCTTCTATGATGACCTTTGTCCATGTAATTCTCATGATTGAGCCCTTTCATTGGATCACCTTCCATGTAGAGTCAATTAGATTTTTGTCATGCTTCAGATAGTTTGTTCCAAGCTTGTCTTTGATGGTATTCGTTTGAACTCTCGACACTTGCGATTACTTTGGTTCAAGGTGATGTTGATTGATATTTCACTATTCATGGAGTCTATGTCTCAACATTTTGGTGAATAGTCCTATTTATAAAACAATGGATAAAATACGTTGATCCCTAACCCTTTTTAACTATTAAATGGGTATTTTCCCATCCAACCGTTATGGGCTTGTTATAACCACCAAGACAAGAATCGCATTAAAAAAAACCTCCAAGAATTTGTGTGCTTACTTTGTTTGTGTTGATTTGACCCCTATCTATAGATTTTCGGAGGTCCTATGAGGTTGCCAAAATAGGTTTGTCTTTGACCTATGTTTGGCTCTAAGTTTCAATCTCTGTGACTGCCCTTTGTTGTTGTTTTAGAACAACAAACAATCAAGTACTTTATGCTCATAGTTTTGATGGTTAAGTGTCCTTTTGAGGTGCCCTTACAGGTGTTTTATTATCCCAATGTTAGCACATGCAATACACTCAAAACAAATAACACTACCTCTAGATATTTACAACTCTAAATGTTGATTTACATTTCTAAGCATGCATGAAATGAACACAAGTATTTTTGGTCAACATGACCCTCGATAAGACCCCCCTAGGGAAAACCAGTTTGGAATGAAAGTATATATAAGTGTGGAATAGAAGGTGGAATACAACAAGTACATGAAACAAATGAACATGGTACAATAGCAGCTTGTCTCAAGATGCAACACAAGTCCAAGAGTGAAAGATGCACCCAAGCATGGTGTGCCCTCCTCACAAGTTGTCCAATCCACTGAAATGAAGCACCCTTGCTCCATGAAGCTCTAATGGAGAAACCATTGCACCACAATGTGCTCTTGTGTGTTGCCTCTCCACTGAAATAATTCTCAAAGCAATATGACCACAACAAGACCTCCCTTCTATAAGTTTCCGTGCTATAAGTTCACCCTCCTCCTCAAGTGTGCCCTCCTCCAAGCAAGAGAAACAACCACAAATAAGCTAGGCCCTAAGCCTTCATGAGCCCTCCATGGAAGGAGGTGCCCAAGCTCTCCTCTCCCAATGCTTCTGTTCCCATCCTCTTGCCCTTCTCCAAACTCTCTTGGTGAACATACAAGTGAATAACAAATAACACTACCTCTAGATATTTACAACTCTAAATGTTGATTTACATTTCTAAGCATGCATGAAATGAACACAAGTATTTTTGGTCAACATGACTCTCGGTAAGACCCCCATGGGGAAAACCAGTTTGGAATGAAAGTATATATAAGTGTGGAATAGAAGGTGGAATACAACAAGTACATGAAAAAAATGAACTTGATACAATAGCAACTTGTCTCAAGATGCAACACAAGTCCAAGAGTGAAAGATGCACCCAAGCATGGTACACCCTCCTCACAAGTTGTCCAATCCACTGAAATGAAGCGCCCTTGCTCCCTGAAGCTCTGATGGAGAAACCATTTCACCACAATGTGCTCTTGTTTGTTTCCTCTCCACTAAAACAATCCTCAAAGCAATCTGACCACTACAAGACCTCCCTTCTATAAGTTTCCTTGCTATAAGTGCACCCTCCTCCAAGAAAGAGCAACAACCACAAATAAGCTAGGCCCTAAGCCTTCATGAGCCCTCCATGGAAGGAGGTGCCCAATATCTCCTCTCCCAATGCTTCAATTCCCATCCTCTTTCCCTTCTCCAAACTCTTTTGGTGAACATACAAGTGAATGAGCCTCTCCTTTCCCTATGCACCCCTCTTAAGGAAACATAAGGAAACCTAAAACATGGGTGGATGAGATCATCTCATCCCATCTCTAATCAAGGGTTGAGATCTCTCCAAAATAATCTCAACTCAAAACCCACTTTACTTAAGTTTCCATAGTTTCNNATCTCAACTCAAAACCCACTTTACTTAAGTTTCCATAGTTTCTCTTTATGCCCCTCAATTTACCCACAAAGTGAATTAATAGTCATTTTATGCTAAAATGACCAAATTTCACTTTTGACTTAAATCTCCTAAGTCAAAGTGAAATTGGACATAACGTACATGGTACATGGTACAAATTGTTTCCCACTTGTGTTTAGAGGCTCACAAACACAAGGGGACCACTTTCCAAGGTACCCAAATCTCAATACTCTCTCTTACCGAGGAAAGTGCCCTTCATCACCAATCTCATCCCTGCAGTGGACATGGTTGCCTACTGGAAAATAATCGATGAGTATGGTTGTACCATGATCAATGAAAGTAATCTCTGACACAGATCTTCTCAATCTGTGTGATCTATAGATGGAAGTGCATCTCCACCTATCCAAGATCACCTAGATTTTGGTATCAAACTAAGAACTCAACCTTAGTCTCCCACCAAGGATTTCTACCTCCTGGCATCTCGCCAATGGTCACCACTCCCGGCATATCACCAAGAGTCACTCTCTTGGAATATCACCAAGAGTCTCCCCCTCTTGGTATCTCACCAAGAGTATATGGATCTCAATATCTCACCAAGATCCTCAACTTGGCATCTCACCAAGTGACTTCCACCTGAAGTGGATCCAGAACATGATTTACCCGTCTCCATAGCCAAGTGAGGCTCAAGCCTCTGTGGTGCCCTACTGATCCTCCTCATCAATCTCTGATGCTCTGAAGCCCCTACACCAACCCTCTATCTTGGCAACTCTGAAACCGAAGTTGTCTCGAGTGGACCAGTCACCCCTGATGATGGTGTCCATGAAAACTGAGTCTGAGCTCCCTATGAATCACTACTATGAGTCAATAGGTCCTCCTCAAATCTATCTCCCCACCTGACGCTAGATGGTGTAACAACTGACAAACAAGTAGTGAATGCACACTTTCTTGCAAACTGTGTATTGAACTCAAGCTCCTCTGTTGTCACTGTTGAATCATCCTGCTGCTTCTTCATCTTCTTCTTGGGACATTGTCCTTCATAGTGACCCATCTCTCCACAAGGCTCCTCCTCGTCAATCTCTGATGCTCTGAAGCCCCTGCACCAACCCTCTGTCTTGGCAACTCTGAAACCGAAGTTGTCTTGAGTGGACTAGTCACCCCTGATGATGGTGTCCATGAAAACTGAGTTTGATCTCCCTATGAATCACTACTATGAGTCAATAGGTCCTCCTCAACTCTGTCTCCCCACCTGACGTTGGATGGTGTAACAAATGACAAAGAAGTAGTGAATGCACACTCTCTCACAAACTGTGTATCGAACTCAAGCTCCTCTGCTGTCACTGTTGAATCATCCTGCTACTTCTTCATCTTCTTCTTGGGACATTGTCCTTCATAGTGACCCATCTCTCCACAAGCAAAGCATCTCAATGTGCTCATTTCTCTCTCCTGCCCACCGCCACTCTTTTGTGGTTTGGCCCCTCCTTTGGGACCCTGTCTAACACCTCTGTCGGTCTTCTTCTTGCCCTTAGTCCATAGAGCAAGGTCCTCATCACCCTGGGTAATTCATTGTTGTCCTGAGGAATATGAGGTGAGTCTCGTCTCCTCCTGAAAAAAATCATCCTAAAGTCTCTCCCAAGTAGGTATAACCTCTCATGCAACAATGCCTTGAACAAATGGGCCCCGTGGTTTGGTAAAGTTGTTTAAGGTTGTCCTCACCATAAAGCCCAGGTCCACTATCTCTTCAATGGCTGCAAGCTCATCTCTGATCTTAGTGAATCTACCAAGGAATGATGTAACCGACTCAGAATCGAGCATCTTAATGCTCCTAAGCGTGTCCTGCAGAACCATCTTCCCATTCTAGTTAGAACTCTGGTAAAGCTTGCATAAATAATCCCATATCTCAAATGCATAGTTTTTACTAGTCAAATGTGGAATGACATGGTCTCTCGCCCCATCACAAATAGTCATTTTCACATTGTTCTTCTTCTTCCTAAACTCTCCCACCAACGCGAGAGTAGTGATAGGAGGAACAACAACGGGAGCCTGAACTATATCCCATAGTTCAAGATCCTCTAGGGTTAAAATGATCCTGGTCTTCCAAAGGGACCAATTTCTAGCTCCATCTAGCCTATCCTCTGCCCGCATCTGGGACACCGACATGGTTGTCCAATAAAGATCACATTGATGCTAAAACAACACAAGAGTACTGCCTCACTCATGTCAACACTGGTGTGAAAAGAGGCAGTAACACCACAACCTCACTCCTAGCAAATAGGTGTGAAAATGAAAAGAGGCAGTAACACCACAACCTCACTCCTAGCAAATAGGTGTGAAAAGAGGTTGTAAATGTTAGAATTAGGGAAAATTGAAAAACAAAAGACTTTAATTTTTTTTTTTTCACTGGATCATCATAAAGAAGAAGATATATAAATAGATCTGAAAACGAACAAAATTTCTGAATATAAAAATAAACGTTTAGCTTACCTCTTGATTCAATGATAGATGTACCTATCACATGTGTGGATGTATGCCTTTGTAATATGCTCATAATTTAGTTTAGGTTCTTGGATCAAACCTCTAGGGTTTGATCTCTGTCAATGTGGACTGTGGGACAGTTTTGTCAAAGAAAGAGACCACCAAAAGAAACAACAAAATAAATATCACAGACTTCTAAGTAGCAGCAATACCCCCAAAGGAAAGAACCCTCCACAAAACAATGAGATAACACAAGATTGAAAACTGGACAATAAGTTATCAGATCCTCCACAAACAACAAACCCCCTCACATAGGAAATTTGGACAACAAGACTGTAACAGGGGATTTTCCATAAGAAAACCTCCACACAGAAAATCAGACAGCAAGGAAAACCCCACAGGGAGCTGAGCTCAACCCACAGAAAATCAGACAGCAAGGAAAACCCCACAGGGAGCTGAGCTCAACCCATGACAACAAGAAGGGGAGGCCACACTACTCAACTAAGGAAGCTGACTTAGTTCTTGCAGTCATAGGAGGGGTGTCGCAACTGTTGTAGCTCTTAAGGATAGGTTCGACAGCTGAAGAAGGAGAGTCCACATGAACCCTAAACACTAGCAGACTCCAAGAGGTAGGACCCAGCCAATACCAAGGCCAAACAAGAACTTAGATATGAAAACAAACTCATATCTAAACTGATAAAGAGAGGTCGCACTAACTTCACATATGAACTAATAATAAAAGAGAGGTTGCACCAAAACTCAGATCTGAACTGATAAAGAGAGGTTGCACTAACTTCAGATCTGAACTGATAATAACAAAGAGGTTGCACCAAAACTCAGATATGAACTGGTAAAGAGAGGTTGCACTAACTTTAGATATAAAATGATAATAACAGAGAGGTTGCACCAAAACTCAAATCTGAACTGATAAAGTGAGGTCACACTAAATTCAGATCTGAAATGATAACAAAAGAGAGGCCAAACAAAACTCAGATATGAACTGAACACCACAAGAGAGGCCACACCAACAAGGGAGAATAGTCATCGAGTTAGCTGCAACAAGGAGAGAGAGGAGAGAGAGAGTGTATGTGAGTGTGGGTAGGGTCTTATTTATAGTTAGGGAGAGGGGTTAGGGTAATTAGGTTTATAATTAAATGTTGACATTTAATTAATATTAATATTAATTAATATTAATATAAATTATAAAAACCCTAATTAAATATAAAACCCCAATCACATAAAATAAAACCCTAAACACATAAAGTAAAA